>PVJX010013793.1:0-46512 GCA_004027295.1 Dolichotis patagonum
AGGGAACAAGGGTTGGTGGTGGTCAGCAGGGGCTGTCCTTGCTGTGCCCTGTGCTGGAGCGAGGGCCACCCCAGTGGGACAGGAGCCAATCACAAGGCCGGCAGGGGCAGTGAGGAGGAGGAGGAGGGTGCGTGCGCGTGTGGACTCTCCTGCTCCCCATCTGTCTGGCTGACAGTTGCAGAGAGGAGCCCTGAGGGTTTGGGCGGCTCCTCCTGGAAGGGAGCCAGACTGCGCCGCCCGAAGCCCGAAGGGCTGGTGACAGCAATGGTGCTCCCTGCCGTCTGGGCACCGTGCTGCCCCTCAGCGAGGGTGCTCAAGGGCAACTGGGGAGGCGCCTAAGCCTGAAGCATCTGGAGAGAGCTGGCTGTTGAGAGTGCGGAAAGAGGATCCACCGCCGCGTCGTGAGAGTTTGTCCCCGAGCAGGGCACAGCAAGGGACAGCCACTCCACAGTGAAAAGAGCAGTCGGGAAAGGAAGGAGGGCGTAGGTGGTGTCTGGGAACTCGAGGGAAAGGCATAGGGCTGTTGCCAAGGAGACTCCAGACAGCCCGCAGGGGCTCCAAGCCTCATGTCAGATCAGGAAGGCCAGGGCGTGTGCTGCCGCATAGTGTGGGGCCCACGGGGGCACGGGTGAGGTGGGGACCCTCAGGAGCCTCAATCCTGAAGACCCTGGGCCCTGCCCAGGAAAACAGAGTCCCAGGGACACTGAGCAGGTAACATGTGTGCCCTCTCAGTACGAAGGCTCACCAGCGTGCCCTCCTGCTGCTATGTGCCACCTTGCCTCACACTGCTACTGGGAAACCACCCTGCTAGGCCTTTGGCACACTGAGATCACCCCAACTAGCTCCCCTTTTGGGCCAGCCTAGCCCAGGGTTCCTGGCACATGTGCAGTGAACGTCACCTTTCCTGGACGTCCAGTCAGGAGTCGACTCTCCATCTCTGGGGTGGGAGTGTTGCTGCCACCCCGTGGGGCTCTGCCCTGCACACCCTACATTCCCGGCATTGCACAGGGCACCTGGCACCCAGCAGGTGCTAAGCCACATCCGGCGAATGGACATGGGGACAGTTAACACCAGAAAGAGACTTGAGGACCATGTAATCCAACCCCATACCAGGGAGAAGACACGACCAGGACCTACACCCAAAGCCACACAGCAGGGGCACAAAAACCCAGTCCGAGGGCATCGGCCCCCTAACTACGCCGGCCTGCCCCTCCCAGGTCACAGGGAGGAGGGCGCTGCCTCTCCGGGCCACCCTTGAACTTCGTTCTCCCCATCTTCCTTCTTCCGCACGTTCCCTCCTCCCTGTGGTGCAGGCGGCCTGGGCATTCTGACCTAGAGGACTGACCCGGCCCCAGCTCTCGAATGGTAAACGTCACAGGAAGAACTTGAAACTCCTGCCCCCAGGACTCAAGAGAGTGGCGTTTGTGCCTTGTTGGGACGCAGCTGTGCCCCAGAGGTTGTCAGGGATCGAAAGAGCAAGTGCCTGGCAGTGAGATGGGCTCAAAATATCTCAAGCGCCACAATACGATTCTGTTACCACCGATCCAGCGTGGAAAATCCTGTCCTGCCATGTCAGCTAATTGCAGATGAGTCAAGGACTCGTTTTCCCCTCGGTGAAGGGGCCATTGAGAGCCGGGCGGCTTGAGCTCCTGCTGCGGTGTGGCCTCCCTCTCGCCCCTTACCTCTGGGGAAGGCCCCTGTGTGTGCCCGGTCCAGGCCTTGGGTCCTGAGAGCTCCACCCCTAGTAAAGATCTTTTCACTGAGGTCCTACGAGGAGCAGTTACCGTTCCTGGGTCAGGGGTCCCATCACGAGCAGGGTCAAATCAGTTGGGAAACGCCAGTTACCGCCCCGGAGAGGGGCATGTGCGGGCTGCTGTGAGCACGTGTACACGCACACACGCACGAGGCTGTGTGGCCAAAGGTCTCCTCGGGTGGTTGTGGTGCAAGTCCCTCTCAGCTGGGACTGACTCTTGGCCTCTTTGGAGCCGCCTTAGGAAGTCTATTTTGGGAAGCGCCGCCCACACCAGGGGCTGACTTTCCTACACTTGGAGAGGAGAACGGGCCCTTTATCCCTGCCCTCCCGCTACTCGAGCGAGGGGTGAAAGGTGGCCAAGTCCAGAGCACAAACTGTTTTCCTATGAAAGGCGGCTCTCACGGTGCCCAGCTGCCAGCACCGCCCCCGGGCCGGCTTCCTCCCGGCTGCTTCTGGGAGAGGATGTAGCTCCCCCAAAGCCCTGCAGACAGCCCACATCTGCTGAGCTCTGAGGACCAGGGTTAGTGCTCGTGGAGCACCTGTCACTCTCGTGGATCAGTCAGCAAAATACATTAGCTACCGATGTCCTTCGTTCTGAAATGCCTCAGTGACGGGCAGAGCTTAGTGGCTGACCCTGTGGGTGCCCACACCCCACTTCACTGGGGAGAGAGCTGAGGTCAAGGAGACCTGCTTGAGGTCATACAGCAGCTTAGTACCAGGATGACGGTTCCTTCATTCATTGCTTCTGCAGTGGGTCCTTAATGAGCACCCACTATGGGTCCAGATCTGTGCCTGGCCCTGGGGGTATAGAGACAACGGATAGGGGACCCGGTCCTTGCCACACCGAGCTAGCACATTATGGGGCAGGGCGGGCAGGGGGCTCAGATAACCTTGAGCCGGGCCCTGTTCTAACGTTTACTAACTTGCTTGGTCCTACAGCAACCTGATGAGACACATACTATAATTAACCCATCATTCAGAGGAGGAAGGCGAACCAGAGAATGCACTGGAGGTAGAGCTGGGATTTGCTCCCAGGGATGCTGGTTCTGCACCCATAGATCTTACATAGTTATGAACATTAGGGTTAACTGATTTGCTTTTTCCTGTTTGGCCCAGGAAGCTACCCCAGCTGGAGTGCCCTAAGCACGTTTTGTAGGACCAGCTGGCCCTGGGCTGGTTTGGGTCAGGCAGCTAGAAGTTCCAGGAGAGGTGGCGATTGGCTGGCAAGGGGGGCCTGAGGCATTTAGAGGAAAAACAGGAGCAGCTCTCTGTCCGTGCTGGGCGCATGCCTAGCCATACACAGTCCAGTTGAGCACTTGAGACCCAGGGCGCCGGTTCACATTCGTGGCCGCTGGATTCCACGAGTGTGTATTGAACGAGGCTCGGGAATACTTGGTAGCCTCTATATGGTCTAGTTTGCTTTCTTTTTGGTCAGACGGGGGGCCAGAAAGGGGCAGCGGACACCATGCCTTTCACTTCCTTTGATGTGAACAAAGGCTCTATAGTAGCAAAAAGGGCGACTTTCTGAACTAACTCCAGCCTTGCGCCGTGAAACCTCATCATCTGGGCACTAATTCAGACACGAGGAGAATCCACGCAGCACTGGATTCCACAAGAAGAAAGCATGTGTGGTGCAAACGGGTGGTCTAGACAAGGGCACAGGGCTGGGGATTTAGCTCAGTGGCATAAGCGCCTGCCTGGCAACTGTGAGGTCGTGAGTTTGATCTCCAGTACCAAAAAAAAAAAAAAAAAAAGGGCACGCACATGCTCTGTGTCAGGAAGCAAAGGACTTCAAATGGCTTGGAGCATACACAGGCTGGTATGCACACCGGGCTTCAGCCACCTGATGCATGGATCCAGTTTGTGGCTGTTGTTTTGTTTCTAGCAGCGCTGGTGATCAAACCCAGGCCTCACACACTGGGCAGCTGCTGTACCACTGAGCTGCACCCCCCAGGCCCCTGTACCTGTTCTTTAAACCTGTCACATTGACTTGCAGGACGACTCTGATGCTGACGACCAAGTGCGTTCAATGACAGCACTGTATAACTAACTTGCCTCCAGTTCAGACTGGCCGCAGTCTGAGGTAGCAATGTGTGACACGCAGTGACTCAGTGCTGGGATGGCCTGACTGACCTCAGCCCTGCAAAGCCAAAACTCATCAGCCCCGAGGGCAGCTTCCTCGCGCGCTCAGCTGTGACCCTAAGAACTAGCACGGGAAGGTAACAGACATCTGGGAGCATGTGCTGCTTCGGCCTCTTGAGCTGACGTTGCACCCCCAGAGTGCAGCCGTTCCGGGGCCGCTGATGTGGAGCCAGGCTTGAGAGCTGGCATCTGGATGGGCAGCGAGGGGCATGCTGCCTTCTGGACCTGTTGCTTCCCCTTTAAAGACTGGAGAAAAATGCTGTCTTCCTTAGCTTGTCCTATGAACTGCGTGATCTGTGTGTTTCAGAGTGCCTGGAACAGTGCTCACTGCGTCAGTGCCAACGAAAAATAAAACACAGACTGCTTTGTCTGTGGACAGGGCCTTGCTTGGGAGAGGAGCCATGTGATAAATTAACTTCTCCTTGCTGCCTTGACAGATGGAGCCCAAGGCAGAGACCCTAGAGTGCGGCGTGTGTGTGTGTGTGTGTGTGCGCGTGTGCCTGTGTGTCTGTTGGGGTCAGAGGGTGCCACAGCAGTGGATGGGCTGGCCCAGGACCCTGGGGTCACTCCCGTCCACCCTGGACACAAAGGGCTCCTCATGAGCTCTAGTGTAGGCCTTGGGCCATTCTATTCCCACCAGGCATCCGATGACAGTGACCCCCATGGGACACTGCAGACCTCTTTCGATCACCAGGGTCCGCAAGATCCTTTAGAAGATCGTAGCCACTTTTCATGGCAATGGCATCAAAAGCATCACTGCAAAAAAGCAGCTCCTGAAACTTCCCAGGGGAGGAGGGGCGGGAGAAGGAAGGAGGAAGACAGTGGAGGGAGCCGGGCTTGGCCTTGCAGTCTCACAGCGGGCACTGGGCTGCCTCCTGCCCCTGTGTCCAGAGCATGGAGCAGGGCTTGCATGCAGTGGGCACCCAGCAACCACTGGAGGAACGAATGAACGAGTAAATGAGCAGCCTCTGTTCTGCTGAGCAGGGCCGGGGCCGCGGCGGCAGTTCTGTCACACAGTAGCCACTGGGGAGGAGCAAGGGCTCTGTTCCCACAGGAGGCAGCACCTAAGGAGCTGGCATCTCCATGTGACGCACTTGTGGGCCGCTAATGAATGCCCCAGGTGATGATCTAGTGGCATGGCCTCCTTGGCTGTCTGGGGACTACGCCAGGGCTCCCCCCCCCGGGACTGTAGATGGAAATCAAAACAGACGCCTGTTTGCCCTGGGTGCCCCTTGTTGTGGATACGCTCTCCGCAGGGCCCTCCCTCCGCAGGGCTATGTGCTGACAGCTGATGTAACGCCTGGTCCTGCCTGCCTCGGGCACCAAAGCTGGTGCCAGTGTCGCCACGTGCGTCTCATGTTCCAGTCACACTGAGGCAAGTTCCCCCAGGGCGCACTGCTTGACCCTGGAAGTGCTCATCTGCTCAAGTGGGAGTGTGGGGAGCACGTGGGCTTAGGGAACCTCGCAGAGCGTCCCCGTGCAGTAGCATGCTTTAGAGGCGCGGAGGCCACTGGGAGGCATCGTCTGGGGCAGCAGTGACGAGGGTTGGTGGAGGCGAGGTGGGAAGCTGCTCAGCTACCATCGGCTCTGCGCCACCCCTGCAGGTGCAGCCCCCGCGCCCACCCAGCCGGCTCGAGGTGGTCAATTTGGTTTGCCAGACAGGAGATGGGGCCTGGGAGGCCTTCGTGAGAGGCTTTTCTGCTTAAGATTATGTGTGGGCTGGGCTGGAAAGGAACCCGCCCAGGAGATGGTGAGCGAGATGGCACAGTGCCGAGGCCCCGGTCCTGGCAGGACTTGGGGAGGTGGGATGGGAACGGGGAAGCAGAGGCCCAGTGTGAGGCTGGCTCTGCAGAAATGGCCCTGCCCGGCAGGAGCCTGCGCTCTCGCTGGGGACACGGCTCGCGCACGCATACTCACCTGGGCAGAGCTCCTGTGGTACGGGGAGTAGTGCAGCGGCCCGGAGATGGCCGTGTCGTGCGGGAGGGCCGGGTACTGGCTCTGCATGGGGTGCGGATGCTGGTTGCCATAGCTCCCGTAGTTATAGCTTCCCGTGTACCTGGAAGGCAGCGAGTGAGTTGCAGAGGGGAGAATGAACGGCCTGACCCCTGCGAGACCCAGCCGCCAGGATTTTTGTTGTTGTTGTTGGTCTTCTTGTTCTTATTCTTTTTCCTCCCCATTTCTTTGCACTTTGGAGTGCTATTGCCTCTGTTCTGGTTAGGGTGGCGCTGAGGCCTGGTCCTGCCAAGACTTCATGATGGTGATGGGGATGGAGGGCAGACCCCTGTGAGGGCAGCTCAGAAAAGAACAGCAGACGCGCGTGGACACACAGCAGCCAGGGGCCCTTCACAGGCCACAGGAAGCAGGGGCCCGCAGTCTGTGGCCTGTACTGCGCTGACACCCCAGGCCGGCTTCTGCTTTGCTCAGCTCCCTGGTGATCGATTGGGGAGTGGAGTCAGGAGCTGAGCAGGACAGAACCACAAGGAAACAAAACTTCTTCCCTGGCTCCACAGCCTCCCCTCGCATCCCGAGACGATCGGGCAGTGACAGAGTAAAGAGCTGCTTTGGGCTTCGTGTTCCCCTATCCTTCAGGGCCCTGCTCGGCCACCAGGGGAGGGGACTGTGTGCCTTCCCGGGCCCCATCAGGAAGGTGTGAGGTGAGGCCCAGCCGTGTCCTAGCCAGTGACCCTGGCTGCCCACAGCCCTGTCTCCCACATCCTGGGAATCACTGCTCTGTAGACAGCACAGCCCTTCTGCGTCCACCCAGCCCGCCCTCCTCCCTCGCCAGTGTCCTTCTGCCACTCCCGTAGGTTCAAAACCTCCTGCTCTGGGATTTTCAGAGCCCACTCAAATGTCTGGGAAACATCCTAAAAGGCCTCTGAGGACAGAATGGCTGCCCTGTGGCCTGTGCCCGCCTCAGGGTGTTTGCCTGGCTGTCCTCAGCCAGACCACCTGTGCCACACACGCCTCAGGTCTCTTCAGAGTCAGGAATGCGCTCCAGGTCCCCGCCCATGACACCCTGGGTGGCGAGTGTCTTTGGATAGCGGCCTGAGGCTACTGGGATTTGGGTGGGGTGGGGTGGGGTGGCTCTGTAGGTGCTGGCAGCAACATCACTGCCTAGATGTGAAAAAAAAAAAGTGGGCAAAACAAACGATGTATTTATTTAGGGGACAAAGCCCTGCTGGAGTCTGCAGGAACACCCCCCCCCAGGCTCTGGGAACAAGCTTGACCCTCCATTGGTCCCTGGCTGCCGATGGGGTGGGGAGCTCGCCTCTGAGCAGAGTCAGGAGACACTTGGCCCCACTGACCATCATGCCTTGTGAGGGCAGCAGAGGGGCCGACAGGACGCAGGATTGGGGGGACCTGGTCCATCTGGGTCCCACCAGGCACCAGCAGTGAGACCTGGAAAACTAAGTTCATCAATCGAGACTCAAGCGCCTGCCTGCCTGTGGGTTGGGGTCACCAGCACTTCCTGCCCGCATCACCAGGCTGTGGCAGGCACAGCAGGAGCCCAGCAGGGCAGCGTCCTTCCTGTCTTTTGAGGAAGCAGAGCAAACCTCAGGGGTGCAGCACCCCGGCAGGGTCACCTACCCATGCTCCTCTCGGTGGGGGTAAACTGGTATCCGGTGCGCCACGGAAGAAGGAGGCATGTGCGTGCTCCGCATGCAGGGCAGCTGCTGGGAGTTTTCTGCTGGGGACCCAGCGGCCGTTGTCACTGTGTATGTCAGAGACCACGTGTAGGACTGCATCCCGCCTGTGGAGACAACCGAGAGGCTTTGGTCACTGCCATGACCCACGTGGCTCTTGAGTTTCTTGGGGTGAAGGACTGCAAGAGCATGAGAAAATAAAGAAGACACAAAAGCCGGGGTCAGGTGGAGCCCTCACCCTCCCGATGGGAGAGAAGGAGCTGCTCACCCGCTGTAGCACCTTTGTTTATACACTCAAGAGAAAGATGTCAATTTCAACTCTACCACCTAGCAACTTGTTTGCCTGGCTGCCCTGGGCCCCTTGCCTTCTTGGGGCTGGAACAGCTTATTTACCTGGCTTGTTTTGGGCTCTCTGTGTTTTTAGGGCTGGCCTTGCTTTAGCCCCATGCATGATCGATCTCCAGCTTCCACAGAGGTCACTACAGGTCACTAACAATCTTCCCCAGAAGATGCCAAGGCTCCCCATTGCTCTCAAGCTGAAGGCCAAAACCTGGGCCAGCCACTGCCCACCCTCCTGTTCTCTGGCCGGCCGAGGAATCCCCCACCTCTCCCAGCCTCTGCTGCGGGAACCCTGCTCTGCCCTGCGGACCTCTCACTCCTCCTATCTCAGCACACGGAAGCTGCCTCCTGAGCAGGCAGTGCGGCTCCCCTGCTGCACTATGGCCTGAGGACACAGCCCAATGCTGCGGCATCAGTGCACCCGACTTCCAGGAGGGCAGGAGGGTAGGGGTCTCCCTGTCTCTCCCTCGCCTGCCTCCATTCTCCCTGGGGCTGAGTGCAGAGCACGGGTGGCTGAGACACTCTCAACCACTTCCTAAGAGGAGGAACAGGGAAAGGAAAGTTGGGGGTGGGAGGAAGGGAACAGGAGAGGAAGGGAACAGGACAGGGAGGACAGAGGAATGTGGGGGACAGCGTGGCCTGCCAGGCACTGAGAATGACCCTTCAGGCACAACTTGTCAGGTGTTGAGGTGTTGAGGACCCAGCACACTGCTGGAGGCCTACGTGGACTGCTGGCCGCCCGCCCAGCTCTTTTCCAAGATGAGCCGATAGCCACCGGACTGTGACTGATCCCGTCCCATCGCTCCCTCCACCGGGTTTCCTTCCATCGGAAATCTCCCAAGTGCTAAGGGGTGGGGTGCAGGAGTGCCTGAAGGAATTAAAAGTGCCCCAGGTGCTGATGGGATGGTTAGAATCTTTAAAAAAGAGAGGAGAGTTTAAGAAGTTTGTTAACAACAAAATGAACTCAGCAGACAGATGAATTTCTGGCCATTTTAAAACCGTGTTACACAGTGGAAACCCATCTGTTTGAGGAGGTGGAGCCCTGGTTAGGGGAGGCCACGTGTGTGAGGTGAAGGTAAGACAGGACTTTGGCCTTCCGATCTCTGTTTCCCACTTTAAACTCCTCTGGGAGATAAAGGAAAGGGTGCATCTTTAAAACTGAGTCCGTTCTGCCACATGGGTTTTGCAGGTAGCGGAGGAGAGCACTTCCACGGATGTGCAGTTGGAGGATGAGCCCTCTGCCGATTATGTGGCACAGACCCGGTGGGAAAGACGCCTTGAGGAGGTGGAAACAGAACCCTTGGAGGGCAGGTCGGGCGGGATCTCCTTTGAGAGGGGCCGCCTTCGAGGTGGCCGCACTTTCCCTCTTAGGCCCACTCCTCTTGCCCACCCTGACTACCGCTTGGAGGGCACAGGGCAGCACCAAGGTCCCCGAGCTCCCACTCTCTGCCCTCCCTGCCCGTCTCTCTGTCTGGGCTCTGTTCCTGCCACACACTGGCCATGAAGTCTGGAGCCGACCTCTTCCCCTGGATGAGCCTCTGTTTCATCGTCTGTGAAACAGTGACAGTGGCGGTATCTGTGTCACAGAGCTGTGTGGGGCTTAGCTGAGCTAATGTATGTCAAAGAGCGGGACAGGTGGGAAACGCTTTCTCTCCTCCCCAGTGCCGGGGCCTGAACCCAGGGCCTCTGCGCTGAGCGGCATCGCCAGCCTTTGACAGCGTGTTGTATTTTGAGACAGGCTCTCACCAAGACACTAAGTTGTCCACACCAGTTTCACACTTGTGACTTGCCTGCCTCAGCCTCCCAGAATGCTGGTATTACAGACACTTCAGTTAGAAATTAGTAGGCGGTTGGGCAGCGGTTGGGCCCTCGAGAAAGTCAAGGCGAGCTGAAAATGAAAACACACCAAAACCACGGCGAGAGGTGCACCTGAAGGCCAGGGCCCAAGGCCGAGACACGACGGCCAGGCCTGCGGTGACAAACAGCAAACAGCAGCTTGAGGAGGTTAGCACCGCCCGGTGCAGTGAGCCCGAGGGGCACCAGACACCTAGGAGGGCGAGCAGCTTTGCTCCCCGGTCACTGGAAGTCACGACGGGGAAGGCTAAGACGCCAGCCACGCGTCCGTGCTCGGGGCCTCGCGCCCCAGAATGCCTCAGAGCTCATGGCTGCTCTTGAGAGCCTGTGGGTTGGCTATAGCCTGACCCGTGCTGTTCCCGCCTCGTCATTTTGGATAAAGCACTGCAGTGACCCCCTGCCAGGACCCCTCCTATCCTTCGATATCCAGGGGACACGAGCTTGGTGCCGCTGGCGCCTAACAGGATGGGAGCTACTTTCCCCATCAGGCTGGGAACATAAGCTGCACCACCGTTCCCGCCCCGTGGCAGCCATTTCATGGTACTCAAGCATTCTTTACGAGGAATTCGGGCACTAGTATATGAAACTTTCTTAAAAGAGGTATTTCTCATTTCTTAGTGTACGTTTCTTACGCTGTCACTGGGGTCTGCAGTGTCCCCAAGGCCCAGCCTGGCACTGGCCCGTCAGAACGCACCACCACAGGCTCGAGGCAGTGGTGCCGACTGACCCTGGACTGACCCCTCTAAACCTGAGACCACGGAAGACTTTTTCCCCTTGTGGAAGACTTTTTCCCCTTATGCATGGGTTATGTCAGGTATTTGTTACAGTAACACACTGCCTAAGGCACTGGGGATGAAACAGTTGAGCGACAAGTTACTCCAACAAGGCGTCTCGACTCATCTTCCTCTGTGACCCCTGGTGCCCTCTGTCCCTCGGCAGCAGAGTTACAGATGCCCAATCCGGGTGTCCAGGTTCACACCACTGTCCCCCTCCAGAAAGACAGTGCCTTGGGCAGGCTACACCCTAGTCATCCTTTACACGAACCTCGAGGCAAAATGTTCTAATTTCCACTGACTACATTAGTTCTGATTGCCCTCTGCCACGTTTCAAACTTGACATGAAATTATATTACTCATAATTAAAATGATACCCTTCTTATTAAAAACGGATGGTCTTTAGGGTGAGGGGGTGGGGGATGATTTTTAAATTTTCCCTTTGTTTATCTGTATTATTTCTGTAATGAAAATGTATTGCTTTTGTAAAAAGAAAAAGGAAATAAAACGCATTAAACAGATTTTATCGTTGCAAATGCGATTGGAGCAGGCGGGAGCTGGGAGAACAATGCGCCAGCCACAACAAGCAAGTAATTAACCCCAAGGCCCCTGGAACCCACAGGAGAACGGCAAGGTCAGCACCTATTCAAAGGGGCCAGTCAAGGCGGCCAAAGGATTTTTTTCCAAGCAATAGGACGAAGTGGTGACAATAGCCGTCACCTGAGAGAATACGGCAGAAGTTACTTTCATGGGAGCCCCTGGAGCCCAGAAACTATTCCTCATTCAGCTCTGTGTCCCCAACAGAGGGTCTGCCAAAGAGTAGGTGTTCAGGACAGTTTTGTTCCATTGAATCCGTCGCTGAAGGAGTAAATAATGCTAGAATTAGACGTCATCAAACAAAAAGCGAGTGGAACTCTTGGAAAAATGGGCTCCTGTGGTCTCGGGAACAAAACCCCTAAATGGCCATGTGCCAGCAATCTAAGGCGTCCACTCAGGCAGGCTTAAGCAGATTAACACCTACAGGCTTGGGTGAGAAACGCTTTTTGCCTGGGGAGCAGAAAAGAACACCCCTCACATTGCTTCTCCTCCCAGTGGGACCTCCGGGAGGGTCCTGAGGCTGCTGCTGCTATTTAAGGAAGGAAACTAATAAAAGAGAATCTGTGTAGCTGTTTGTGCTTAATTTTAAAGGCTTTTTATTTGTTGGAGAAACAATCACAACACTTCCCTATCTAATTCCCGTATTTTCCCATATCTGCCTCGCCCGGGAGACCCCCAGAGTCCCACCACCATTTATTTATCTGAGGACAGCCGCAGAAGGCCCTGATTTTTGAGGATCCCGTGGAGATCCCCAGAGGGCTGCTGGCCACCTTATAGCACTGAAACTGCCAGAGAGGAACATTTTTTCCCACCCCCAACAAAACATTCTTATCTCAAGGTGTTTTGGTTTGTTGTGTCTTGGGAAAGGCTTTAAACATAGGACAAAAAGGGTGCTGGGACTACAACCGCCAGCCCCTAATGAGCTGCTGAATTAGTGTGTGGATGATTATCCGACACAAGCCAGACCTCATGCGACTCTGCTTTCACAGTTTGACTCATTAAATCTTCACAACAGCCTTCTGTGCTAAGTAGCATTCCCTCCCTTCTCAGGTGGCAAAATTGAGTCCCAGGAGGTCAGAGGACCTGGTCCGAAGCCTTTCCACCACAGCCTGGCTCCTCACACCTGACGGGCATTTGCGTCCCTGGAGATCCTGGTACGATGGCGTCCTGACTGCTGGGAGTAGGAATTTCTAACAAGCTTCCTGAGGCTGTCCTTGCAGCTGGTCCGTGGAGTCCCTGCAGGAAGCAGAGGGCTCCAGGACACTTCCTCTCCTGTTCCCTCTCCTTACGGGGCTGAGCTCTTCTCCATCTTGGCCTTAGGCCTCTGCTACCTACTACCTAGGACGCATCCACAAGAATCTAAGTACCACGAGGGCAGTGCCCACTTCCTGTCACGCACCTGCGTGCAGGGAGCCGTCAGGAATCAGGAGTTAGAGTCTGCCAATGACTTGTGAAAACGGAGACCACTCCCAGGCGACCTGTGTGGACCTTTCCCTGCAGATCTTGGAGCCACTCAGTTGGACCTTTCCCTACTAGGATTCTATGAACCACCACAGACGCCTTCCGGTTTTCAGCTCACCCAAGCCTTTTGTTTGCAGCCGCCTGAGATATAAGGAGTGTGTGGGGGTTCTAGTGCTTCCCCGCCCCACGCAGCAGCCACAAAGCACAGGAGACTACTTACGCTTCAGTGGATTACAACCAAATACAGTTAAAAACCTGGTTCTTAGTCGTCCCGGAAGCAGGGACAGCTCCCTGCATTGGAAGTGATCAGGCACAGACGTGGCCAGTGACTACTGTTTGGGGCGGTGGAGATGAGCAAACACATTTCCTGCAGGGCGTGGTGGTGCACTCCTGTCATCCCAGCACTCGGGAGGCCGAGGCAGGAAGATCGTTGCAAATTCACGACCAGCCAGGGCTACAAAGTGAGCTCAAGGCCGGCCTGAACTGCATAGCAAGACCCGATCTCAAAAAGACAAACAAAACCAAACCCGTTTCTGTCACGGAAAGCTCCATCTGGATGCTGCTGCTGGATTTCTATAACAGTTTCCCTTAATATTAATATTCCGTCAAGGCTGAGACAGGAAAAGAAGAGTAGCAATGTCTACCTTGACCTGTTTCTAGCTGACCCCCCTTGGCTGTCACCTCTCCCCCAGCGGGCGGTGCCCAAGGGGCAGACCTGCTGACGCCAGAAAGCACAACTGTTCACGGCACCCTTCCCCAAGAGTCCGGGGTCACCACTGATTGGCGGAACTCACCGGGTGCAGCCAGTGAGCCAGGTCCCAGGACACTGGGACCTGTGGGCCAGCACCTCCTCTCCTGCCTCCCCTCCTTACCAATCATCCCTGCACAGAGCTCTTCTACTCGGGCCTGGCCGCCTGCTCACCCTGCTGCCCAGGAGTCCTGTCTGCGGGGATCTAAGTCGTCCCGTGAGGCCTTGGCTGTGTCTGTTTTTATACTTCTCTAACCCCCGCTTTTACCAAGTGAGACCACAAGTACCTCTGAGGCCCCAACCCGGAGCCGGAACTTGATCCTGTGAAGTCACAGTGCAGCAAGCAATCACTCTGAAGAATATATATATATATATATATATATATTCCTAATTCTATTCCTGTTTTGTTTGTTTTGGTACTGGGGATCGAACTCACAGCCTCGTGCTTTCCAGGCAGGTGCTTACACAGCTGAGCTAAATCCTCAGCCCCAATTTCTTTAAGGAAAGGCAGCAGCCAAGCTGGAAGAATTCACTGTACAACAGTCACCCCGGCTCCAGGCAGGGCTGCGTGTCTGTGGCACCCCCAGCTCGGCTCTCCTTGGAATAACTGGCTTTTGTGATCTGGAAAGGCGCGGGGTCAGTCATCTTCGTGACGTCCTCCGCTGAGGTAGGGAAGACGCAGCTGGGCAGGCCAGATGTTACTACAGCCAGGGCCATTGATGAGGGATTTGCTTCTATTTCACTGCGCATCCCGGCGTCTCAGTGATTTAATTTGCTGGTTTTGTGTTGGAGGGAACCCATGGTGGGGAGTTGAAAACATGAGTTTAATAGTTAACTTTTATTGTCATTGGCGAAGGAGAGATGTCGTAAACCGGGGTTTAGAGCCTTCCGAGGCCTGACCCAGACAGAGCCGCAGTGAAATGCTTTGCCTCAGTGACACTGAGGCATAGTAGCCCAGTGTCATGTGAAATGGCCTCATCAGCTCCACACCACCTGCCCCGCTGCTCTCCAGGAGGAAGAGAGCCTTCTTCCCCCAGGTGAAGGCTTCTAACTTTTCCTGGCTGTGAGGCAGGTGCCAAGTTGGTGGCAGAGGTGGACAAACGAGCTGACTTTCACTCTGCAGAAATCTGCTCGGTGGAGCCTTTACCCAGCGTCTTATGGTGCTGCTGTGGACTTTAGCAAATCTAAAATTAGATATCAATTTTAGATAGCCAATATGCCTTTCCCTTTCTCTCCCCTGCCCTTTTAAAAACAGCCTTATTTAGAAATACGTGTGAGTGTGGAAGTAGACACCGATACGAATATGGCTGTTTTCCTAATGACTCATAACGTACTATCTGTGCTCCCGTGGACTCCCCGGTGCTGGTGTCAAAGAGCGCCAACAGGCTACAGGCCGCCAACCGATTTCCACTCTGCACTTGCCAGGCAGACCTGGCCCTGTTCTCTTTCTCATGGCTGAGAAATGAGGAAGCGTCCGCCCAGAGCAGGACGCTGATTGGTGGAAGAGTCATTCTGAGTGGCCTTGGTGCCCAGCAGGCTCTGTCCAGTAACTCAGTGACTGGCGACATTCAGAGCAGAAACCCAGCAAAGTAAGGAGGTCACACAAAATTTCACTTCAAGTTTTAAAAAACTTTTTTTTGCCAAGAGCTTTGTGTTGTTGACTTTTCCCTCATCTTTTCTTTTTTGCTTGCTCCCCAGTTTGGGATCTTTTTAAAAAATTGACTCTTTTGTCTTATAAACTACTTTAGAAGCTTTCAGAAAGTAGATGGGATATAAATCGAGTAATTATTTAAAAATAGAAATAAAGGGGGATATAGCTCGAGTGGCATAAGCACCTGCCTGGCAAGCACAAGGTCCTGAGTTTGATTCCCGATGCCACAAGCAAGCAAGCAAAAATGAAAAATTAATGGCAGGAAAACCATGTGCTGAGATAACATAAAAAAAAAAGATGGCAGATGCATTTCTAAGATTTACATAATCATTTTCCAATTTACAGTACTGCTCAGCAGAAGTATGCACACAGTCCGAAACTTCAGGACCTTAACATTAATTTTCTAGTTTTAGGCATGCATGACAGATAAATAAGTTATGCTTTAACGTAAAAGACATTGGGAATCCATATACGCTGTTAGGAAGTGGTGTGTGTTACCTCTTGAGACTGTGACCCACTGCACACCAAGGCCCACCTAATGGAGCAATTGAGTATTTCAATAGTGGTACTTGAGGAAAATATTATGCATAGTTTTATACAGGATGACATTTTTAACGCCCCCTGGAGATATCTGAGAACAAAGCTGGAATGTGCTAAAATCTTCAAAGCCTGCCCTCCTCTGAAGGGAGCCTGTTTCACATTTGTGTTCCTAAGAAGCTACTTTTATGACTCTTGAACACATTGTGCAGAAATCTCTGGATGCCATAATGATATTCCTGTGGCCTTGACTAGGGCCACACCTGCCACGCTTCGGGGCCTCCACGCTGCTATGAAGAAAGCCAGGCGGACTTGCCGTTTGGCTGAGAACCACGGGGAGCTCCTAGAAGCCCTTCCGTGGCCCTGCCCGTCCTCCTGTTACTTGTTCAGCAGGGAGGAAGTGGCTCGCTCCGACTGTCCTGCTTGGTCCTACAGGGCTCGCCGCCTTGCGCAGTGGCCTCTTTATTCCAGAAGTAAGGATGGTTCTTATAAACCCTCTGCTGCATAAAGCCGGAGTCTTTCTGATGTCTCTTCTGATACTTCCACACCTTGTTGCTTGTTGGTAGCAAAGCCTCAGCATATTTATCTATTTATTTTTGGGTACCGGGAATCAAACTCAGAACCTCATGCTTGCCAGGCAGGCACTGCACCACTGAGCTGTATCCCCAAAGCCTCAGAGCATTAACTGGAATTATTTCTTATAACACCCAGCATAGAATTTGGCATATTACAAGTCCTAGAGGGAAAAGTCTCTATGCGCGTGTACACGTGCATATGCATATGGTCACATATATGTCTGAATGACTAGGGTCCTCCATTCAAGAGTTAAATGAAGAGGTTTTTTTTTTTCATTTTAAAAATACTGTTTCAGGGCCAGGAGTTTAGCTCAGTGGCCTAAGTGCCTTCCCGGCAAGCTCTAGGTCATGAGTTCGATCCCCCGTACCAAACATACATACATAAATAAATAAATAAATAAATAAAACTGTTCCAGAAATTGAATCTAATGTTTCTGATGAGAAATCTGATATGGGCCTCGTTTTCCCCCTTTTGGGAATTTTCCGCATTTCCTCTTGCGGAGTTAATCAGACTTTGCTTCATGTCCTTTGCTGAATTCAGAGGCGAAGGGCTACCCCAGGTTACCGAGCACAGAATTCACTGACAGCTTTCGACTGGGAAAGTTTGGGCCTTTTTCCGTTCTGTGAGACTGCCAGCCTTCACTTCTCCACTTTCTACTCTTCCTCCAGAACACTTAACAATTTGCTACATGAATACTCGAGTTTCTGCCGGTATCAGCTCTTTCACACTTCACATCCCTCGGCCTCTGTGTCACATCGTTGGAGAATTCTTCAGCTAGGTCTATCCATGTGCTCGTTTTCGTTCAGTGGGATCTAGTCTTCTGTTCAACATACCTGTTGAAAATTTGATTTTGGCAATCATATATTTCTTTCTGAAATCTGTAGTTGCCTCGTGGGTACAGTCCCCTCCTTCCGTTCTTGTCCCGAAGCTCTTCGGGGCTGTCCCTCCCGAGCTTGACTGCGCTCCTTTGGAATCAGATTCTCCTCTCAGTCTCAGCTGTCCTTCTGTGGGGCTGGACTTCTGACGATGCCTTGTGGTAAACTCCACCGCTTCCGCCATCCCGAGTGCTCCCCGGGGCGTCGAGCACAGTGGCTGGGCTTGCAATCACCCCCAGTCGTCCCCAGAATTCCTCATGGTTCCAAACTCAAATCTGGTCCCACTGCTGCTGGCAGCCACCAGTCCACCTCTCTCTATGGATTTGACTCCTCTAGGTCCTCATGCAAGTGAACTCCAGAATATTTGTCCTGTCGTGGCTGGTTTACCTCTCTCCCAGCTCTGTCCGTGTGTTGGAACGCCGTTTATTTTAGGACAGGAGAGTACCCTGTGGTACATATGTGCCGCATCCTGTCCAGCCTTCACCCCTCAGTGGACACCTGGGTCTCTCCTACCTTTCGACCGCTGTAAACCACCCAGCTACAAACACCAAGACACAAGTATCTGCTGAGGCCTCTACTTGTGACTCTTTCGAGGAGGCACCAGGCTTGGGGGTCCTTGGTTATGAATTAATTCATAACCAAGAATTCTGGGTACCTTGAATTGGGTACCCATTGGGTTTGGGTTCTGGGGAGCATCACCCTCACGCCCATGTGCAGGGCGACCCTTGCCTGGCTCCCGGCCAGCTCTGTTTACAGCCCCTGTGGGCTCCCACCCAGTGGGCATGGCTTCCTCCCTTCCTGCTTTCCAAAGCTGCTGCTCAGTTTGGGGTTCATACAGAGGGCCCTCCCTCTTCAGGAACAGGTGTGTGTTAAGGTGTCTCATACAGTATTTCTATCATCAATGGCGTAGTCTAGGAGCAGAGCTTTTTTATCACACGTGTGATCTGCCAACTAGAAAACAGCCCCTGGAAGATGGCTGGGTAAACCGACACCCGCAGTCCTCCGGGACTCCAGGAAGATGCCCACGCTTTGGCTTCGCCTTGCAGAAGAGTATTTTCCCAGGAGGCGCTTGCTCTCAGCACCCTCTCCCTCGCCACCCCGCCCTGCAACCTTGGGGGAGCGCTTGTTACCTGCGGTGCTGAGGCCAGTGTACTCGGGGGACGGGTTGCTGACAGGGGACGAGGGAGGTGGCACCTCCACGGACGTGGCAGACTTTGCCGGAGAAAACGACGGCACTGGTGAGGGGGTTGGCGGGGCGGCCTCTGTCAAGATGATCTCTTCTCGAGCTTCTGCGAAAGAGAAAGGGTGAGATCTTAGCGCCCTGAGTCCAGGCTGTCTAAGCCACTTGGAGCAGTCAAAGCTACTTTGTCATCTGTGCGGCGTCAGCCGCGCCCCTGCTTGAAAGCCTCTGGTAGTTTCCCACCACTTCGGCCTTTAACGCAGGGCCCAGGGACGCCCACACTGCTCCAACGCGGCCGCCCAGCTGCAGACCCGGCCAGCTGGCCCCGGGCCGCTTACCACCGCCGGCCTGGCCCTTCATGGCGCGCATGAGCTCGCTGGCCCGCTCCTGGCAGTGCAGGGACTCCAGCAGGTACAGCACGTAGTCGTCGAACATCAGGTGAATGAGGTGGAAGGAGCCTGCGAGAGAAGACCGGCCGGGCAGGGAGCCAGCCCGGCACGCGGGCTCAGGGTCCTGCTCCCCACCGGGCAGCCGCGGGCTCTCGGCTGCGTCCCCAGCCAGCCCCGAGCTCTCTCGGGCCCCCTTCAGCCCCCTCATCCCACCCTGTGCTCACTGACACAGTGTCCCCCTTGTCACCCCCTCCACCTGCATGAGAGACGTCCCCTGCTGGCCTACAACAGCGACCAGGCAGGGACTTTGCCTTTAGGTCACTGGTGTCTACCACGGCGCCTGACAAAACTCTGGCAGTGAAACTGAAATTTTAAATTTGCAATAACCCAGTTATTTCCCGAAATGTGCCTGAGACATAACAGGAACACCCAGGTCTCTGAAAAGGTACTAAACTGGAAAGAGCTGGCATTTTCAAGCATTGCTCCTCATTTCCAGGGTGGGGTAGACTTCTTTATCAAAGGTGACGTCATCTTAAGAGATTTTTCCGGGGTGCCCAGGTCTGTGGTCTGAGTTTTGTATCCTTTATTTCATCGCTAAACCATCCTGGGTGGAAGGCAATTTTTTCCAATTGTTCAGGTTATCCTCCCTAATTATTTTTTAATTTTTATTTTGATGAGTACTCCACTGCGGTTGGGACACGGGCATAACTCGTCTTACTTCTTCCTTTGGCCCCTTCTCTCCCTCCCTCCCTCCCGCCCCTCCTTGACCCTTCTGAAGAGACTCAGATTCTTATTGAGGCTGTTCTTGGCAAACACGGTGTTAACCACCATACATTTACTGTCAGTCGTTTTCATCTCGACCATGGGAGGTGAGTAATGCTCCTCTTTTACAAAAGGGGCATCGAAGCTCAGAGGGGTAAATTAACCGTCCACGGTCCTTAAGTGGTAGAATCAGGACTCGAACCCAAGACTGCGCCTGGAGTTGCTTTTCCTCTGTTATGCAACACGGCTCTCTAAAAGGCCGCCACGGAAGTATGGGGGTGGGGGGAGCAGGACCGCCTGCCTGGGCTCCCTCTGTGGTAGCTACTGTTATTACTTCAGGGACCCTCCAGTGATGATATTCTTCAGACAGCGTGGCCAAAGATGGCGCCGAACGCTTGAGAAGGGAAGGTGTCCAGGCGGAGAAATTCTCCTGCTGCGGTATTCATCCAGGTCCCCACGGAGAGAAAGAAACCACCACGGAAAAATGAGTGAGAATAAGAAACCCTGGCTGGGTGAGCAAACTGGGACTCGGCTGGGAGCTTCGATGGGGCAGGTGCTTTGCGAATCATCTATCCGAGCTCTGGTTTCACAGATGAAGGAACAGGTCGGGCAAGCAGATATGGTAAAGAAACACGGTGCACGGCGCTGTCGGGAAGCGCTGGGCTGGAGGCCCGCACTGCTGGGAAACCGGTTCTGGGCTCCAGGCACCTCCGTTAACGGATCTGGTCAGTTACCCGGCATCTGTCAAACTTCAATCACGCTTCAAGCGAGTGGGGCCTCCTGCATTTGCCGACCATTGTGCCGTCAGCTCCGAGTGCACAGCCCACGTTACACAGCCCACGGGAGCTCAGTCCTGGCTTCACAAGGGCTGCAGGGTGCTTAGGAAGCAGGAATCCCTCCTAAGATTATTGAGCAATTAACAGTTCACACCAGAGTAGCATGGCCACAGGGCTGCAGCAAGCAGCAGGAGAGGGGAGGACAAAAAGGGAGATGCACAAAGATTGTGGGGCTTTTTGCTTTTTGAGACAGGGTCTCACTGTGCAGTTCAGGATGAATTTGAGCTCACTTTGTAGCCCAGGCTGGTCTCAAACCCTCAACGATCCTCCTGCCTCAGCCTCCCGAGTGCTGGGATGACAGGTGTGCACCATGCCTGGCTAATACAGAAAGATTGATGAGAGAGAGAGAGCGACAGACAGAGACAGGCATCAGTTTCACACTGACTTACACCCCCAGCCCCTATCTCATTTTATTAATTTCCTTTTTTTTTGAGACAGTGTTTCACTAAGTCCCTAAATTGGCTAGGCTGGGCTCAAACTTGTGATCCCCCTGCCTCAGCCTCCTGAGAGCTGGAATTACAGATGGGAGCCACCATGCCAGCCACAGAGATTGTTCTTGGTCTTGTCCACTGTTCCGGACCAAGTGTCCAGAACTGTGCCGGGCACGGACTGGAGGCACGGTGCATGTTTGTTGAATGAATGCGTAGAATGAGCCAGGGTCGGCCCACGGCCGTGTGCACCGTGCTGGGCTGGTGGACAGAGGCTCCGAGCCCTGCAGCTCGGGGTATCACTTCCAGGAGCACAAGGGGGCAATGGGCTGGGGCCCGGGTGACGGCCTGTAGTCAGAGAGCTGGTGACCACCAGAGCCTGTTGGGATAAAGCTATTAGGGGAGAGGAAAATATTTGTGTCCTTGTTTTCTGGCAACCCAGCATTTTATGGAATCAAAAGTTTTCTTTATTCCCCATGAAAAATTTCAAACACATGTAGAAGCAGAGAATCTTGTCCCTGAACCCGAGTGCACTGACCCAGCTTTCTAGCCCTTAGCGCGGCACTACACCTACACCAGCTGTTAGTGCCTGAAGACAAAGTGGAGCCCTGTCCCTTTCTCAGTGGCATTTCTCCGCCCGTGTTTGCAGTCACTGCCTCGCCGGCCGGTGCTTATCGTTTCCATGCGTTTCATACGCTCACAGCATGTGCTCCTGCAGCCACGAATGTCACAGGACTGCCAGCGTCCACAGGACCCTGCTGCAGAGAGTGTTTGCATCTGTTTTCTGGAAGTGGAGTCGGTGGCCCCGGGGCAACTGCATCTTTAATCTTTGGGGGCAGCGCCGAATGCTTCCCACATGTCCTGTGGGCTCTCCTGACCCTGGATGGAATTTAGCAACTCTCAGCCTGAAGGGCGTGAGATATCCTCACTGCAATCTGCACTCCCCTCATCACTACCGACGGGCACACCTTTCTTCACAGTCGCTGCCCACTTGAACCTCCACTCTTCTTTTTTGTGAGACAGGATTTTGCTAAGTAGTTGAGGCAGGTAACCCGGGCTGGCCTTGAACTTGTGGCAATCCTCCTGCCTCAGCCTCCCGAGTACTGGGATGACAAGCCTGAGCCACCACACCGGGCTGAACTTCCCCTTTTGTGAGCTGCCTATTTATCATCTTTGCTCCTTTTTCTACTGACATATTTGTCTTTAAAAAGTCTATTTAGAGAGGTTTATTATGCATTCTGCACTTTAATCCTTTCATGGTTATATGCATTGCAGGATACCTTCTCCCTTTTGGTTGCTTTTATGTTTTAACTTTAAGGTGTAAGCAGAAGTTTAAAATCCAAATGTTGCTAATTTGACAGTATTTTTCTTTATTTTTTTGTTTTTTCTGTACCCTTTAAAAAGAAATAATTTCCTCTTCCAAGATTATAAAGGTAGTATGTTGTATTTTCTTCCAAAAAGTTTAAGATCTGTCATTGTTACTGTCCAATTTTATTTTAACTACCCCAAAATTCTTCTTGGACCATTCCAGCCGCTTTTCATGCCTCCCTGTCATATAAATCATCGCCTCACACTCCTGCCTTATGGACGGGGAGGAGACCTGGGCAGGCGGAGACTGAGGGCAGTCGTCCACCCTGGCTTCTCTCTTCCGCTCCTCGTTGACATCCTGCTCTGCCCCGCCTGGGGATGCCCGGGTGTCAGCTGCACATGTCCCTACACCTGGTCCCCCCGCTTCTCCCGACATCTGAGCTCTCTGCTCTTCCATGTGAATTGTCAGATCGAATTGTCAAAAAAAAATAAATAAAAGAAAATGCCATAAGCATTGGGCTGGAATTACTTTGAATTGATATACTAAACTGAAGACAATTAAGTTCTTTTTGAGCTTGAGTCTTTCTAAACACAGGCATGATGTATTTCAGGAACTTATAAATTTCCCCTTGAAGATCTTAAAATAATTTTTGTTGAATTATTGCTAGGCATTTTTTAGTTTCAGGTATATTTGTTTCCAAGTCAGTGCAAAAAAAAAAATACCAATGATTTTATTACAACTGAATTTAGTAACCTGGCCGAATTCTTATTAGTTCTATTAGTTTATAGATTTTCTTTTACCAGCAATTATAACACCTATAAAGATAATTTTGTGTTTTCCTCCCAATTCTAGTATTTCTTTTCCTTTTCTTATTGCATTGGCTAGGATCTGTAGTGTATATTGTCTTCTAAGACTTAAACAGGAGAACTTTTAAAATTTCACTACATAGTGTAATGCTTACTGCAGATTTTGGGATACTTCCTAATATTAAATAAATCATCTATTCCTAATTTGCTAAGAATTTTCTATGAAATCATATTTGAGAGGGGAATGGTATCTAATGCTGTTTCTCTGTAGCTATAGAGATGAACATCTGATTTTACATAGTCACTGTCAGACTGACCGATACTTGAATTTTTGGCATAGATTAATCACGATTTACAAAAACACTGCCGTAGGATAAGATTGCTAGTACTTTACTTAGACTTTTTTCACCTATGAAAAAATATGTGGTTGAATCACAATTTTTTTCCTCTACTGTTCTTGCCAGATTTTGAAATTGAGATCAGCTTCATGAGTTTTGTTGCTTTCCCTCTTTTAATTTTTTAAATATTGATTTGCATGATTTCATGTTCATAAACTAAGAATTACATGTCTCTTTAAAGTCTAGTAAAACTTCCCTGTAAGCATATTTTTGCCTGGTGTGTTTTGAAGGAAGACAGTTTTCCGTGTGCTCTGATATCAACTGTTCTTTATTTCTGCCATGCTATTTCTTATTTTTCATTTACCATCCATTTTCTATGCTTCTTTTATCAACTCTTGTCCTTTTTTTTTGTACCAGAGATCAAACTCACAGCCATGCACTTGCAAGGCAGGCACTTATGCCGCTGAGTTAAATCCTGGTCCTCTTGTCATTTCTTAAATTCTCACATTCTTTCACTTTTCCCCTGTGAATTATGATTCTGTTCTATTAGTAATCATCCCTTCATGTATCTACATATCTACTGTAATAAAACTAAACTTTGCTGGTCGTGGTGCCACATGTCTGTAATCCCATCACTCAGGAGGCTGAGGCAGGAGGATCGCCACAAGTTCCAGGCCATCCTGGGCGACACAGTGAGTTCAAGGTCAGCCTGAGCTGCATAGGAAGAACCTGTCTCAGATAAAAGCAAGCAATCAGGCAAACAAACAAACGAACAAACAAAAAAACCCTAAATTTTTCCAACAAAGTCTAAATTTATTTAGTATTCCTAAATAGGACACAGTTCAGTGATTCCTTGGAGATCCTCTTCCTGTTACCTCATGTTATATTGCGTTCCTTGAATTTGGTTTTGCCTTTTTAGAATATACATACAGAGATTAGTTATAAAATTAAATCTGTGGGACACTCAGGAAGCTGAAGCAGGAGAATCGCTGCAAGTTTAAGGTCAGTCTAAATTACATAGTGAGACCCTGTCTCAAAAAAACCAAAAATAAAATAAAATCAGAACCAAAAATTAAATTAATTTGCTTACGTATTTAAAACTTTGCCTACATGTTTAGAACTTTCTCTTGTTTGAGAAAAGCCCTCCGCCCAGCGCTGTTGCGTCTTTGCACTGAGCAAGGATGTAAGGACTCAGGCAGCTCCTTCATCCTGGCAGGCTGTGACAGCTTGGCGGGGTGGGATGGGGGAATCACACTTCCTGAACCAGAGAAGCGCGGGATTGCACTGCGGAGCCCTCGTACGCGAGCCCCAAGCCACCACTTGTGCTGGCCCACGGAAGCCGTCCACACCACAGCGTGGCTATTTTAGTCCACGGGGCTTTAAGGCTTTAATTCGTTGCACAGCAACCACACCTAGAAAACTGTTTCTGGAGTTCAGACTTCGTCTGCGGCTTCATTTTTCTTCTTGCTGAAATGCACCCTTTCGTGTCTCTTCCTTTGCTTAACTGAAGACCCCGGGGTGTGGGTTCTCTCCGCGTTGTGTGAGGGAAGAGGCCTCTCTGTGGTCCTCCTTCTTGAGTAGGAGTTCCCAGTCCCTGTTGCCAGTGCTTACAGGCTGTCACTCCTGTGTCCTCGGGTGCCCACTAGTTCCCTAGCCGGTCTAACCACTGCGCTCTCCTCTCCCAGCTTTCATTTTAAATCCAAGTATGTGTGGATTAAATGTAGACCACACACAGTGGTCCAGCCCTTTAGCCCCAGCCCCCGAGCCCAGGGTGGCCATGAGACTAGCAGGGCCAGGGGATCTGTGGCCAGGCGGACCTGGGTTTGAAGCAGAGCCCAGCCCCGGCCACCTTGGCCTCAGGCGTGCAAATCCTCCACACTCCTGCTGTTTCTGTGTCTTGCAG
Organism: Dolichotis patagonum; assembly: GCA_004027295.1. NCBI lineage: Eukaryota > Metazoa > Chordata > Mammalia > Rodentia > Caviidae > Dolichotis > Dolichotis patagonum. Next base: position 24,902 of record PVJX010013793.1, read on the forward strand.
AGCAGAGGCGGGGGTTACAGGCAGCCTGTTCCTAGGAACCATCACCCGTGTCCCCGGGGGCACCTGGCTGAGGCCAGGCCTCATGGAGGGTGCTGCTGCGGGCGAGAGGTACGTGGCAAGTGCCCAACATCACATCTGCATCCCCCAGACCCCTTTGAGCGCTGGGATCCACCTAAGGATGGCAAGGGTGGGGCGCAGCAAGACACCCCTTGAGTGTGGGGACAAGGCTGGCTGAGTGCAGGCCCGCGCACTATGGGGCGTCTGCAGAGGGGCCCTGCTTCTCCCTGGGCCCGCTTCCTCTCCGGGCCTTAGGGAGGCGATTGCTGCCTCCCAGTGCACGGTGAGGGTCCTGCCGCAGAGCGGGCTCCGGGTGACAGAGAACCACGAGGGGCATCTGAGCCAGAGAAACGGTCTGGAAGTCCTGGTCGTGGCCACTTGTGTGGGGGCCACTTCCTAACAGGTGCCCACATGGCCTCTTGGTCTCTGCCCAAGTACACCAGCGTTGATGCCCGAGCAGGGAAAAAGCATGTGAAAGTGTACTGTGGCCAGTCACAGTGGTGCATGGCTGTCATCCCAGCTACTTAGGAGGCAGAGGCAGGAAGGTTGCAAGTTCAAGGCCACCCTGGATAATCTGGTGAGTCCTGATCTCAAATTTAAAAAGACTGAAGAGATAGGTCAGCACGAGAATGCTTACCTGGCATGTGCGAGGCCCTGGGTTCCATTCCCAGCACTGAGTCAATCAATGGGTCAATCAATCAGTCAGCCAATCAATTAATGAGCCAGGGAAGCGCTGTACAATCTCACCCCCTCGGTCTTCAAACGGGGGCTGCTTGGTGAACTACTTTAGGCTAAGGTCCTTCCTGGAAAGACTGTGACCTTCCAGAGGTCCATTACAGTGAGACAACAGGTGTTTGGTACAGGACAGGGTGGAGGCTCCGAAGCAGCCGAGGGACCCAGGTACCCCGGGAACTGAACGCGGATCGGTCAGTGCAAACATGGGGTGCGCTTTGAGACAGAAGCCTTAATCTGCTCAGCTCCTCTGGGACCAGACGTTCGCTGCCTGCTGCCGCCTTCGCCTGGGATCTGCTCACAGCCACCAGCTCCAGCTCTCGGGCAGGCCCTTCGGGGAGCAGGGGCCAGGGGAAGGACTGCGCTCTCCTGGGCAGAGGTGACCGAGCCAGTGCGGACAGGACGGTGGCTGGGGGAGCCCCGGGACGGGCTCTTTTTCCTAATGAGCTGTTTTCATACAGGGAGCGAGTGACCCAAACACAGCCACCAGCCGGGGCTTTGACACACGCGGGCCCAGAGGGGGAGGTGGGCTTTTGTCTGCCGCAGACTCTTTCAGCGCGCTCCTCGCCCCAAGCCGCACTATCCACAAAGCGTCCGATGAGCTGGGCAGTTTCAGATTATTTGCTAAACAGACCCGGAGACGGGTATTATTTCAGCCCACTCGAGGCTGAAAACTACTGTAAATCAGGTTAATCGCTCTCTCCCGATCCTTTTCCAAAGGGTCTGTGATTTTTTTTCCTACTTGTCCCAGCTTCCAAGCGATGCTGCGATAAACACAGTTCCGGAACAAGGCTGCTCAGAGCCGGCTCTGGCCATTCATCACGTCCGCTCGCTTCCCTTGGTCAGAACCAACGGCCTGCAAAGTGCACTGCAGCGGAGGGCGGTGCTCCCCTGTCTCACGGGGAGGTGTGTGGAGGGGGCGGGTAGTCAGTTTACAGATCAGCGCATCGAACACTGCCGGACCGAGTGAGGCGGAGGCGCTCCCCTTGCGGATGTGGAAATGTGCGGACCGAGTGAGGCGGAGGCGCTCCCCTTGCGGATGTGGAAATGTGCGTTTGCAGCTGGGGCTGAATCTTTGACTTGGGAGCGAAGGAAACCCCTCACATCTTTTTCAGCCGTTCCCCTAAGTGAACGCAGGCCTGCGTGAATGCGTTTTCCAGAGCCGGGACATGTGCTTCCGCTGACCACGCCGACCTGGATATCCTCAGCACAGGTGCTGCCCAGGTCACCGTCGGTGAGCGTTTCCACACCGGCCCGGAAAGAGCTTCCATCTGAGGCCTGGGAGGCCTCTCGTGCGACAAAACGCTTCTCCAAGAGGGCCGGCGGGGTGGGGGGGAGCTTGCACCAGCAGGCAAGGCTGGTTAGAAAAACTAGCTTTGGGATTTCAGACAGCACAACCAGAAACCAGACCGCAGGAAGCACCAAGGACAGGTCACCTTCCCCTCAGGGCAGAGCCAGCGCCCACTGGAGACAATAAGAAACCAAACCGTGGCTCTCCTTGGAAAGCACAAGAGGACTGAAGCGACGACCCGGAAAACCCACCCAGAGCGCCTTTGCCAAACGCCTTGCAAACGGAGGCCAGCGTGTTCTCGGTTTGCAAAGTGCAGGTGACACCTTCAGGGCCCACTCCCTCTGGGCAGGACCACCTGGGCTCTGTGCATACTCGCTTCACTTCTGCTTGGGCTTTTTTGAGTCAGGGTTGTAGTCCAGGCTGGCCTCAGATTCCCTGTGGTCCTCCTGCCTCAGCCTCCTGCATACTGGGATGACAGGCCACTGTGCCTAGTCTCAATGCATAGTTGGCTCTTTGAAAAACAGAAACCTATCTCCAACAGTGGGGTAGGGTTCTGCAGAGGTTCTCTGGGCGGAGGTGTCAGCCCTGCTGCTGCAGGCAGCCGTGGGTGAGGACGTGAGGCAGGGCTGCTCCTGGCGGTGATGAAAACCCAAGGGGGACAAAGGAGAGAGTGCATTCAGAAGCCCTTTTCTAAAGATCGGACTAGACTGCATTTTTAAAGAAATAGTAGTGGGGCATGGTGGTGCATGCCTGTGATCCCAGCACTCAGGAGGCTGAGGCAGGAGGGGTAATGAGAGTTAGAGGCCAGCGTGGGCTGCATAGCAAGACACCGTCTCCAAATAAATAAATAAAAATAAAAAATTGCTAAGAAACAGCAATAAAAATTTGAAAATCAGTCATTGGAAAAAGGAAAAAGAGGAGCCATGAGGCCACATGTAGATGCTGAAACCCAAGGCACCCCACAAGTCCACAGGGACAGGACACAGGCACCGGGGCAGCTGGTCCGAGGGGTGCACGCCCTCTGCCACTTGCTCCTCTTCACGCGCAGGCGATGCTCCGGGCACGGGAACCGCCCGTGTGCAGGGCCAGCTCTCAGCCTCCAGGATCTGGGTCCCCTGTGTCACAGGGTGTGCTGACAGTGCCATGTGCCCCTAACCCGCACCCTGGCACCTGCGGAGGAGCTCGCAGGCTCGGGGAGGGCTGGGCAGCCTTACCGAAGCTGGGGGCGCTGTGCAAGGTCATGTCCCGGATCACCCTGGTGCCGAAGCAGGACCACATCAGGAGGAACTGCTGGGCCACCTTCTTCAGAGACCCTTGTGTCTTGGCGGCCACCTGTGGGAGAGGGAGCAGCTGCAGTAGCCAGCAGCTTCCGACTGTTCCTGTGACCAGAAGCCCTAGGAGCCTCCGTGTCCAACCCGGTGGAACAGTGTTTCCGACTCCTTGTCCTCAGCAGCAGCGTACGCTGTAACGTGATTACAGCAGCACAGCTAGTTATCGCCAAGCCACGGAAGCCCAGCAACAGAGGAATGGCCACAGAGTGCCCGGTGTTTGCATGGAGGACTACGCTGCCATAGAGAAAGATAAAACTGAGTCAGTCGAAGGAAAATGATGCACCTTGGGACTACAGTGTTAAGTGAAATGAATCAGACACACAATGGTGTCTCTTACACGAGAAACCCAAAGTATAAACAAAGAGCAAAAGGAAGACGGATAATTGGGGCACTAAGATCTGCAAATGCGAAGGGGACCAGGAGCCGGAGGGAGGGAGGAGGAGGGAAGGAGAAGGGGACATAGAAAGAGTTAGGGTGCATCACTGCAGGCACACACACACACACACACACACGCACACGCACACCCCGACCCCGCCCTAGGAGCGTAAACACTGCATGGCAAACGGACTGAGATGCATAAAATCAAGTCTTATGCCAAGAATTCATGCGCCAGGAGCTGGGGATTTAGCTCAGCAGCATAAGCGCCTGCCTGGCCAGCGCAAAGTCGTGAGTTTGATCCCCAGGACCAAAAAAAAGAATTCATACACCTAACATAAGCACCACCCAGCTGGGTGACTTGGGGGAGACTGAGTCCTGCCCCCTCCACCTGCTGCCTCCCCCGCCCCAGGGCCCCGGCTCACCGACCTTCACGACGCACCGGTCCACCATGGTGTCCAGCCACTCGATGTAGGACTCGATGGGCGATTGCTCCTCCAGGAGGTGGTCGAACTCCTGGTACACTGTCAAACAGAGGAGACGCAAGGCCTGGCTGCCACCACGTGCAGACAGAGGTGCCTTTGGGGGACACACAGAACTCTGGAGACAAACCCTCAGAACCTCACAGGGCATTCAGGGGTTTCTACAGTCAGGGCGTCACCTTCCCCTTCCAGCCTCGGGCTCCATGGCTGAGCACGCCGTGAGGCCACTTCCGGCCCCCCAGTTAGCCCTCCTGCTTTTTAGAGCCTTAGTTCTTCCTTTGAGCGCTCCCTGTGCCCCTTGGCAACAAAGCCCCTCGAGTCACCTCCTTCCTCCCAGCACGCTATGCCAGCCGTTCTCGACCTGCTTGAGGTCAGGTGTAGCACGTGGTGTGGGGGTGATTCCGGGCCAGGTTTTCACACTCTGCTGCCTACTGCACCAGCCACAAGGCAGCTGCCACCCAGCGACCCGTGGGCGGGGCATCGCCCCCTCACTCTGCTCCCCCTTGCGTGGCCCAAGGGTTCTGGGCACGGTTATCTGGCAAGTAGCTTAACCAGCCACGCAGGCCCAGAAGTCCCAACGCCCAGCGAGGGAATGGGATTTGTTTCTGTTTTTTGTGCTTTCTACTTAGCGGCATGGTCTCAGGGGTTGCTAAGTTGCTCAGGCTGGGCTCAGACTTTCAGCCCTCCAGCCTCGGCCTCCAGAGAGCAGGGATTACAGGAGTGCAGCACCAAGTCCAGTTAGGAATGTGCTCTTAAGGTCCGCTTGGTGGCTCTTTCTGACTTTGTAGATGAAGAGCTAGGTCCCCGTGAGATCTGACAGTTCACTCAAAGTCAGGGAACGAATCGGGGCCGGGCAGGGCCCGGAGCCCAGGGCTCGGGGTGCTTCCTCCCATGCCACCACTGTCTCTGTGCCTGGCCGCTTGGGCCAGTCAATGACAGTGGAACAGACGGCTGTGTAGTAGGGGCTACGAGCGAGCGTGACCGAGCCTCGGCATGTGCCAGGTTTCTTATAAATGCCCCACCCGTGTGCACCGTCCAGCCCCGGACAGCCCCGAGGGTGTGAGTGTCAGGGCTCAGCGGTGTTGGTTCACCATGTGACAGAGCCGAGGCTCACATGTTTGTTGAATGAATGCACAGCGACCAAGGAGTGCTATTATTATCCCATCTTACAAAGGAGGGGTCAGAGGCCCCCGAAGGTCTTACAGCTAGTGAAGGGCAGAGATAAGACTCAAGCTCAGCCCAACTCACGTGCCTGGCTCCTAATAACAGCAGGGCAGCAGCACGAAGCACATGACCCTCTGTGTCGTCCCCGAGGTCACAGTGCACTGGGGTGCACGTCCCAGTCCTGCTGTGCACACCAGGCCCTGCCACCCCCGAGGGGTCCTTCCCCAACATCCCACGCAGCTGCACGAACACCAGTGTCTGCGGTAAAGGTCAGGTGAGCCATGCTCCCCTGGCCAGCACCCGAGTCGCCGAGGTGTGGTGACTGCCCCAGCAGGAAGGCTTCCAGCCCTGAATGATAACAACTTCAACCCTGTCTCGGGATCCGGCAAAGTTTTCCTTTAACGTTGATGGAGAAATAAGCTATTTCCATGACAAGGAGCACCTCAGGAAACAAGCATTACACAAAATTCCCAAGGACGTCCCAGAAAGAAACAGTGATGCCAACAAGGGCAAGAAGCTGTGCAGAATGAAGACAACTGGCGGGACAAGCAGCTAGGCCAAAGGGGAAAAATAAGAAAATCAGCAATGGGAAAATAATGCGATGACAGGAATCAGCTGACACCTCGGGGTGGTAACTCTCAGTGTGAACAGTCTCATTCTCCAATCAAAAGACAGGTCGGCATAAAGGCTCAGAAGTGAAACCCATCAGGTGCAGCATATGAAAAACACATTTAATTTTTAAAAAAATACAGATTAAAAATCAAGGGATGGAAAATAATATTCCATTCAACCACAGCCCAGAAGAAAGTAGAAATAGCTTTTCTATGTTCAAAATGGATTTCAAGCTGACTGATCAGAAGAGACCAAAAAGGTCACTACATATTAGTTAAGGGAACAAATCAATAGGAAAAGTTAACAATTACAAACATATACGCACCAAATAGTGGTGTACCCAACTTCAGAAAACAAAAACTAATGGACATAAAAATCAGATACACCCCCATACAACAGTGCAATAGCACCTCGGTTCACAAACTCAATTCTTTCTGCAATTTTTGTAGCAAGCCAAACTGGATGAGAACTGGATCAAATTCAATGGCCAGGCGCACAGTTAACCTTCTAGAGAAATTTGATTTGGTTCTCTGTGCAGTTCTGTTTGGGACTACAAGAGTGTGAAGAATTAAGTTTGTGAATGAAGGTACCACTGTCACGGGGAACCTCGATACCTCACCTCACGCATGGACAGACCAGCTAGTCAAACAATCAACAAACAAACATCAGAGTCGAGCCAAACCTTCAACAGGTGGAGTTAATAGACATCTACAGAGTGTTCCACCCAACAACAACAACAGAATACACACTCTTCTCAGCAGCGCCTGAAACTTCCTCTGAAACAGACCACAAACTACCCCGCAGCATGGTTACCTAATGCAAAAGAATCAAAATTATCTCATGGGTATTATCAGATCATAGTGCAGTGAAACAACAAATCAGTGGTAACAGAAACCACATAAACTATGCGACCATGGAGAGTAGATAATACTGTCTTAAATAATCAGTGGGTCACAGATGAAATGCAAGAAGAAACTAGACAGTTTCCACAATCAAATGATAGCACATCTGAACCTATAGGATGCAGTGAAAGCAGTTTTAAGAGGGAAGTTCACGGCAGTAAATTCCCACATCAGAAAAGCAGACTGAGCCCAGACAAATAACCTCATGATGGTGCAGCTCAAGGTCTTGGAAAAACAAGAGCAGTACAGACCCGAAGCTAACACAAAAAAGGAGATCACAAAGATGAGGACACAGAGAAGAAACTACAACAGTGCAGGGACGGCCTGCAGAGTGCCAGCTACTCCTCAGACAGAGGTCCGGTATCTAGAATACGTAAAGAACTGGAAAAAATTGGACCCACCAAATTTCAAGAGCCAGTTAGGAAAGTGGGTATCTGAAACGAACAGTCACTTCTCAGATGAAGAAGTACAAATGGCCAGTAAATACACGAAAAAGTGCTCAGCATCACTGATCATTCAAGAAATGTAAATTAAAACAGCACTGAGATTCTGTCTCACTTCAGAAAGAGTGGCTGTCATCGAGAAATCAACAATAACAAATGCTGATGGGGCCGTGGGGAAAAAGGACCCTTCTCTACTGTTTTTGGGAGTGCAGACTGGTGCAACCACTGTGGAAATCAGTGTGGAGATTCCTCAAAAACCCAGAAGTGGAAATTCCATCTGACCCACATACCCCTTCCGGGGAATCTTCCCCAAAGCCTTAATGACGTCATACAGCAGCAATGTACTTACACCTTTATCCATAGCGGCAGACACCACAAGAGCTCAATCTGGGAAGCAGCCTATACGTCTACCAACAGATAAACAGATTTTAAAAAGTGCTACTTATACACAATGGAGTGCTATTTTGCCATAAAAGGATAAACGTGAGTCATCTGCAGGAAAATGGATGCACCTTGAGGCCATAATGCTAAGTGAAGCAACTCAGACACACAAACTTAAATAGCGTATGGTTTCTGTTACATGAGACAGTGGAATAAAAGACACTGTACTGTAATCCAGGACGGGTAATGTAGCCGGAAGTGTATCTGACTTAGCACAGTCACCTTACGTGTTTCCTATGTTCTTTGGCCTATTAGTCCAGTTTCCAATGCCTACATAGGATAAGTAACTTTGTAAGGTCTTGTAGGGCAGATATGTGAATTGGATGCTGGCAAAACAAAATGGGGGCGGTAAAGAAGGGAATCAAAATGTGACATGCACGTGCACAACCCCCTACATCGAGTGTACTCACTACGTACTGCAAACATCTACTAATAAAAATTTTTTTAAAAAAGAGAAAACAATAAACTTTTCTTTGTCTCAAGAAAAAACCCAGAGGAGCTGGCCAGCGTGTCCGCCATCAGACGGCAGCAGGCAGGCGGCACCCAGCTGCCCCGGCTGCTCCCGGCTCCGGGTCCCCAGCTGCAGCGGACGTGTGGGTGACTCCCAGGCCCGGGCCCTTCGCCTTGAGCGCCTTGAACGGTGGCGCCCTCCTCAGTCTCCCTTCCCGCCCGTGGGCCGAGATGCGCCCTGTGCGTGCTCTTCTGACTCCTTATTAGTCGCAGCGCCCTGAGGACGAGGCTGCTGCTCTCTGCCAGGATGGCACCCAGTAGGTGTCACAGGGCGGCTGAACCAGGACATGTTGCTGTCTTCCTGCGGGAGAGGACAGATATCAGCTTCCAGGGCGCCTCTCTGCCCCGAGCCTGGGGCCCGGGGAGGCCCGGAAGGCTCTCCTTGGAGAGAGGGCAGGCATGGTGTCCACGTCTGCGCCCTCGGCGCCCTCTCTGGACCGTACCCTCCCTGGAGCCCACGTCATATCTCCTTGCCCACGGAGGGCTGTGTGACCCCCGCCTGGTGAGGCTCACCTACTCCCTGGGCTGGGCTTCTGCTCTGGTGGGTCTGACCCAGGATGTGACATGGAACAGAGAGCTGATAAACGGCAAGACTGTCTGGGTGATTTTCCCTAAGATTCTTCACAGGGGCAGCTGCGGAGGTGGGGATCAGAGTCCAGCCCACCCCAGGGGAGCCAGGAAAGAAGCGAGGACAGGAGCACACGCCCAGCCTCTCCCCTGCACCTCAGAGGCCCCAGCAGGAACCAAGACGCACTGTCACGGCCCCACAACCTCCCACTGACACCCACAGAGTGACTGGCTCCAAGAGTGCAGGAGGCCAGCCTGGAAGTGGGGGCCGCTTCTCTGCCGCTTCCCAACAAAGGACACCCCTCAGGGAAGGAGCGATGACACTCCTCAGGGAAGGCTGCACCCTGGCCTCACCAGGCGCCTGGCTAGGACGCTCTGGACGGAGCCAGGCCCCTCCCCAGCCTCCGCTCTGGTTCTCCCAGGATGAGGTGGTGGCCTGCAGCCCCCTGGGAGACCCAGACAGTGGGCTGGGGTAGGCGCTCACAGCCGGGCTGCTCTCTGCCTTCTCCTGCTGTCTCTCCGTGGTCAGGACGGGGCCCGGGGCAGTGCAACTCCGGCTGCAGGGTGGAAGCGTCTGTCCGTCCACACAGATAGGAACGGAGCCCACGGCAGTCGGCTGGCCACACAGGCCCTTTCTGCACACTCACAGTGCCGCAGGTCTCCCTGCCGGGCAGAGGGCTGGCTCAGCTCATGCGACCCTAAGCCCTGCGGACTCAGGGCTGAGAGGAAGCCTCGGCGACTGTTTAAATGAAACAGTCACGACGGTGAAAGACAAGTTGTCACGAACCCTCCTCACGCCAAACACACTGACCCCGTCGCTCCTGCCACTTTCTGGAGCAGAGCTGGAGTCCACTTTGGTGCGTGCTGCTGCCCAGGGCACTCCAAGGCAGAGGGGAGCGTCCTCCCGCCTGTCCAGTGGGTCTGGCACCTTGCAGGGCTGGCTCTCGCCCAGAGTAAAAACAACTGTGAACGAGAGATGTCATGGATCCATACGAGACCCCATAAGGCAGCACGGTGCACCTCAGGGCACCCGGAAAGATTTGCAGAACTGCTGCAGACGCTGCAAGAATGATGTGCCGGAAGAGGGTTCAGAGCGCTGGGGCTGTTTTGAGGGAGATCAACAAGGATGAGTCTTTTACTGTAATAATCTTTAAAAACGTAAACATAGAAATGTCCTAGTCATCAAATCACACCTTGTCTACCTAGGCCAGTGGGCGATGAGCTAAACTTAGTTCCGCTCTTTGTGTCACCGACACGGAGGCCTCCTGGCTGCAGGGTCCCCTTAGGGGTCCCTGGCATGATGTCACATGCTGCACGCGTGTCTGCAGTCCATCTGCCCCATCTGGACCGACTCGTGTAAGAGGGACGCAGTCCAGGGAGAAGCACACGGGGGGAACGGCACCTGCCCGCTCCCCGGCTGCTTTCTCCCTGTAGAAAATCGCGCTAGCAGGGTGGGGCCGGGCCTTACGCTGCACGATGAGCCTGCGGTGCGCCTCGCGGGAGTCCTCCATGGTGTACAGGGTCTGCTTGGTGATGCTGCTCAGGTCCACATTCCGCCAGTCCTCCAGCATCTGGAAGGTGATGTCTGCGCTGTGGATCACCGTCCGCGATGCCTGCGACCAACCAGTCAGCGCGTTAGCTCCCGGTGGCTAGGTCCCTGCTCCCAGCTCCCCTCTGCCTTCTAAGGGATCTGCTTTTGCACCGTGTGAACCACTCCGAGATGCAGGAAAACAGTTTCAAGAGGCAGCGGATGACCCCACAACCGGGAGACCCCGACACTGCCGCTCTCTCCCCCACATCTCTGCAGGGACCTGTGAGGTGGCCCGGGCGGGTCAGCCCCTGCTGTGTCCAGCCCGCCTGGCCTTGGCCCTGTGGAGCAGCGGGAGGAAACCCAGAGCGGTGCCTGCTTTCCGACTCGAGCTGGGGTGGGGGCCTGGACTTAGTCACCCACAAGTCTCTGGGGGCTGGATAGAGGACACCCCTGCTACCACTGTCATTACCACGAGGGAACTGCAGAAATTTTTCACACAAATGCATTCTAAAGCAGTTTAGGCCCTAGTTTTCTGTTTTTGACTTTTATCTAATTAGGATGATTAAAACAAATATGAATTACTGAGACGGAGCAGAACGAAAACTGTGTGAGTCAGCCGTTGGTGTGTCTGCATGTCTCCATGTGTGCATGCGTGTGTGAGTGTGTGAGTGCATGTGTGTGAGTGTATGTGTTTGAGTGCGTGTGTGTGAGTGCGTGTGTGTGAGTGCGTGTGTGTGAGTGTGTGTGTGAGTGTGTGTGTGTGTAATGATCTTTCAAAGCTGTGGCTTCCGCAGCAAATCCTCATGAGTCAACCTAAATTTACAATTTGAAACGATAGTTGGAACAACATCATTGAGTTGGAACAAAACTGATAAAAGCAAAGGGAAACATGTCTGGGATCGTTTCTGTTACTTGCATGGTTTCAAACTATATTTTAATAAGTAGAAAGAAGATTTAAAATGCACCAAAGTGCTGAAACCTGGTAATGCCTGTGAGTTTCCAGGCAAAGGTAAGTTCTGATGCTCATATTCTGACTTCCGAGCACGAGGGAAACCCTACTTGAATAATCCCGTGTCCCTGAGGGTCGGAGAGGCCTAGACCACAGGGTACAGGGGCCATATCTGCCCCTCGCAGGAAGGAAGACAACGGAGGTAGTGGCCGGGTGCTCGGGCTTCACACACCCGCCTCCCACCCCCACACTGCTGGGGACCAGCGGGCAGATTCGGGGTGGGCGAGGAGAGTAGCTCCTCTGCTGGGCTAGGAAATGGAGACGTCACAGTGCCCGGTGCTTGCCGAGGCTCCTCACCATGACGTTTGAAAGGCACAGTGCGTAAGTAGGTCCCCACAGCGAGAAGTGAAGTAAACCAGACACCCAAGCTTCAGTATCCCAGGATACCTCCTCCACGAGCAGCTCAAAGTATAAGTCAGTAAAACAGTAAAGTAAGACAGGTGACAGGAGCACAGCAGACAGCTCCTTTGCAAAAGGCAAAGGAACCAAAATTTTGGTGGAGCAAAGGGGAAGGAGGCGAGGGGAAGGGGACGTGGAAGAACCAACGATTGTTCTGCACACGCACCCACTTCCTGCGGTGGAAGTGATCATCACGTACTGTGAACATGGGCGATAATAGTGAAAGTGTTTAGAGGTGGCCCCCGTCATGCAGCTGGCTCTCCGGGCAGTGACCACGCAGGGCACCCTCGGCTGGATCTCTGCTTTCGCCCCAGACTCTCCAGTGTAGACGTCACCCAGAGAGAGGCTGCTCTCGGCTTGGTACGAGGACACAGAGCTGCAGCCTGGCTCCTCCCTGTTTCTGCTGCTTCCCTTCTAAGATCCACCTTTAATTAGTTTCCGGTTTACTTTTTCCCCTTTGCTGGGGGCAGACACCACTAGGATGGTCTTGGCCTGTGGTGGGCACTCGGAGGACTGACTGGCCGGGGTCTGAGCCCAGGTGCCGTGCAAGGGCTTGCTTGTCCCAAAGGTCCTGGCCATGTGGACTTGGGCCTGCGTATTTGGGGTTGGTCTTGGATCTTGTTTGCTCTGACCTGCTGTGAGTATGTGCACGTGTGTGTGTGTGTGTGTGTGTGTGTGTGTGTTCAAGAAAGTTCCTGGCATATCCGCTCAGGCAGGCCAGGGTTTGCTTCCCAGCACTGACCCCAGTCCTCCGGTTGGCAAAGGTGTCTGAGGGTTGTCCGGGAAGCTGAGAAGGCAAGCAGCATCTGCCAATTAAAGCCCACCTTGCTTCCTTGTGTGCAAAGCGTAGCAGGGCTGTGTGCACACGCAGGCACACCCCGTGCAGGCCGCGGCTGTGGGTGTGGGTGCACTGACCCACATCGAAGGCATCGAAGTCTGTACCAAATTCTGAGTCCCAGAAGGAGCTGCAGTGCTCCCTGATGTGACCTAAGGCTGGCACTTCCATGCTGGCCAAGAGGAGAAGAGGACGGGTTCACCCTCCCAGAGTCCCAAAATGTCACCCAGGTGAAGCCTCTGCAGCAGCCAGCAGGAGTCTGCACAGGCCGCCCCCTAGCCTGCCTCCTTCTGGAATCCTGGCCTGTGGCCTCCTTCAGGCCACTCCAGCTAGAAACCCCTCCCTCCACCTCCACCACAAGCAGCCAGCATCCGCCGGGCCCACCCTGGCTCGCCGGAGAGGAGAGATGTGAACCTGACACGCAAAGGGCAGGCAGGTGGCACCCAGGGCCAACTCCAAGGGGAGAGCTGGTGGGGAGGAGCACAGTGTCCACCAAGAGCCTGAGCCTGTCCAGGCAACTGATGCCCCGTGGACATGGCTCTGGGCAAGCTGCCTGCTCTTCAGGGGGTTCTACACAAAATTTGGGTGACTGGCTGTCATCTCCCAGTTTAACTGTTAGTCCCAAGTTGAAAAAATGTTTTTAACACATGCACATCAAACAGTCGCATATTCCTGAGGGCACATATGGCCTGTGGCCACCAGTTAGCCAGTGACAGCTGGGGCCATTGGTTCTGGGGTGTCGCGGTGGGGTCTCCTCCCAGATGTAGATCCCCTGCACCAAGGAGAAGGACTAATAGCAAGGCAGTTCTGAGTTGATAGGTGAGAGAAGGCTCTTCCATTTTTAGTTTAGACATTTTTGTGTTGAATTTTTTATAATAAGCATATAGTTTTGTGCTAAAAAAGTAAAGCAATCTAGCAAAGTAAGCTGAAGCTGGGCAAATATTTACTGTATAATGTGACTTAAACCCTTTCCAATGCTCTGCTGTTCCTAGGGTCACACAGGGAGGTGGGGCGTGTTGGGGGCAGACACCGGCATCCTGTGGGAAGGGGCCAGGCCCTGCACAGAGTGCTCTGCAGAGCGGTGACTCCTGCACCACCAAACGCCAGTACTCGCCGCCCAGCTCCGACGGCCTTCAGGGAGCCAGGAAAGTGGGAGCTAAAAGGCGTAGGGACAGCGGAACTCAGAAATAACTGTGTGTAAGCTGGGACTGTCCTTCCCGGCTAGCATTTTCGCTTCCTGTCTGCGGGCCTCGCACACACTGGAGAGCGTGCCCCAGGAATGCTGGGAAGGTGCCCCAGGAATGCTGGGAAGGTGCCCCAGGAATGGCTATTCTTGTGGATGCCTCCTTGCCCCCCCTCACCCCCAGTTCCAATGTCAGACACATGACAGACACAGAGGACAGCTACCTGGCAGAGATGATTGAGCGATGTCTGTCGCCTCAGGATTTGGGAAAACCTTCTGGACACTGCAAGAGGTAGAGTGAGTTGGAAATATTAGTGTGCTTGGGGTCCAAGGTTGGGTTCAAGAGCCCCCCCAACCCCTGGCTTTGCCTACATCTGTCTCATCACCCACTCCCTCTGTGCGCCCCTCTGCATTTGACTCTTTGTCCTCCCTTTCAGTCTTCGAGAATGATTTCCTTGGGGCTCATGGAGATCTTCGGGGTACAGATTTCAAAGTCATGCCCTTGCCATGCTCACAGGTGGGAGAAACCGTGGTGTCAGTCAGCCGTGAGTAAAAGCAATTATTTACTGCTCTTTCGTTTCGCTAATTGCAAGCTCAATCACTTCTCCCCATAATAATTGCAGGAATCAAACACAGCTTTGAAGAAGCCCCTTCTGAACAGTGGTAGGTCTAATAGGGAATCTCAGCTGCGCCTCAGCACGCACGGGGACGGGGGGCTCCTCGGGTGGGGTCTGGGCGGTGCTGTGCATGTGGCTTTGCATGATCCACCTTGCTCATCAAGTCATCAGCAAACTGACGACCACTGCCTTCAGGAAACGCTCCTGCTCCCTGCGCCAACGTGTCAGGCTGACACTCTGAAGCGGGGGACAGAAACCTTCTGTCTAATCCTGCAGCACTCAGGACCTGTGCCTGCAGCCTGGGTACCCGCAGGCCTCGCCAGCTCCCTGGAGGAGCGCCGTCTCCAGCGGGCTCGCACAGGTGGAAGGCCCAGCAGAGCGACTTTGAACCGGCCTGTTTTGTAGCGTAATTAAAGTGGGCACGGGGCATTCTTCTCATTAATTTCTGAACTGGTCAAGAAATAGAAACTTCCCCAGGACTGGTCTCATTTGCGCCTGGAGCTGGCTCGGTTTGATAAATGGGGAGTGGGGAGGAGGAATGGGGCTGGGGGGGTGTGGGCAGATGAACTTCTAATTTTCCAGGCCGATCAATCGTTAATCCTTCTCCTTAATTACTTTTTCTTTAACTTTGTGATGTGGAATTTAGTGCTGGAGAAAAGAAAAGAACTGAGAGCCGTGAAATAAAGCGGGCTTTATCAATAGGTGCTGGGCACCGCAGGCGGCCTCAAAGCGCGTCTCAAAGGCCTCCTGCACCCGCGGAGCCCGGGTAATTTGATCGCCTCCGTTTTCCTCGCTGGCACTTATTTTGGGCGAGAACAGCAAGCTGCATTCAAACGGGGCTTTGAGAAACATATATTTTAAAACCTTGTTTTGCTTCGAATCATTTCATCTCTGCCTAATGGCAACAAATGAGTGCACACAGGCGTTGGTGAGCACAGAGGCGGGGAGCCGGGAGCCGGGAGCTGGGAGCTGGGAGCCAGCCGCTCTCCCGGGCACAGCGGACTCCGGGGAATGGGGGGTGGAGGGAGGTGGAGGGGCGGGGGGAGGACGCCAAGACGCGCCTCGGGGCCCCGGGCCCTGCTATGGGAAATACTAACTTGGCTCTCTAGTCAGGCAGGAAATAAGGGAAAGCCCTGTGCTGCTCCCCGTCCCCAGCTACCATCATCTGGGGGGGCAGCAGCCGGAGAAAATCTCGGAGCTTTGCAGTCACACAGGCTGTGTGGCTTCTCTCTGCCGTCCCAGGCCTCGTGTCCTACCTGGCAGTGGCAGTGATGAGCAGATGCCTTGGCGGCAGACACAGCCTGGGAATGAGCCCCATTTCTGCTCCCTGTTGGTCCGTAAGCCAGAACCCCCTTCTCCAAAGGCAGCCTAGAGCCGCCACCAGGAGCATCCTATACCCCGAGACAGGCTTAGCGTCAGAAGTGTCAGCGCGGCCCTGGCGCCTTGCAGGCAGGCAGCAGGGGCAGGTGCCGTGGCTTCTGCTAACTGTCCCCGCAGAGTGGGCCACGAGTGTGATTCTGTCCCTTTCCTCTTCTCCCAGACACGGCACTTACACTCAAACTTGATGTTTCGCAAATTTTCCGGGAGGTCGTGGAGGGCCACCTTCAGCCACTCGTCCAGCTGCTTGGCAAACTTCCGAATCACCTGAGTTAGGCTGGAAAGAGAAGCGACCCCTGAAGTGCCCTTGCGTCACTCAGCCCGGCCCCAGGCTGCCGGGGGCTGCACCTCTGCTACTCAAGTCCCCGCTGCTACCCACACGAGCTGCCACCCGGGAGGTGCCCAGACGGGGCCCGCAGCCCAGCCCTGCTGAGAGCTTGCTGGCCTGGGCAGGGCTCACGGCGGTAACACTGGTCCACCACCCCATCTGTGGGAAAGCCACCGCCAGGCAAGGTGGCACGGGAACCCCTTCCTGCAAGCAGAAGGTGCTCCCTGGGCTCTCCAAGGAGCCGGTGCAGGGGGCAGACAGCGGGCTGGGGCCTCGGAAGGGCGCTGTGCAACCTGCCTACCGTCCCCATGAGGTTGACGCCATGCTGCCCACGGAGCCCCCCGCCCGGGACAGGTGGTGGGAGGCGCTGGAGGTGGGACGCGCCACGCTGCAGGCGCACTGAGTTGCCCAGCAGAGGCGCAGACGCAGAGCGCAGTGCTCAGGCCTTGCCATCAAGGCCATGGACTCGCAACCCGGGCCCAGTGTCCTCCTTGGTGCTGCTGGGCTGGGCGCCCATCCCCGTGTGGCTCACCCACCCTGACCTCGCCCTCGGCCCAATCGTCTACCCGGCCTGGTTCAGCCTTCCACAGCCTCTCTCCCACCAGGCCTCAGTCACCGACCTCGGGGTGCATCCCTGTCATCTGCTCCTTCCTTCCTGTGACCAACTCGACCTTCTCCATCCCCCGACACCCCGGCGCATTGCCCCACCTCTCAGGGAATATGGCGTAGATGAGGCTGCGGCCGGTGTCCCGCTCCCTGTGCGGTGAGGAGCCACGGAGCTGTCCCCTCCCATGTGCGCAGTGGCCGTCCCTTGTGGACAGTCCACCTCTCCCTCTCGACTGGATCATCCCACTCATCATTTTAATCCACCTGACACCCGATTTAATAACTGAAATATAACCTCTTATTTCCCCAGCTCCAGCTCCCCAAGCTGCCTCTTTGTCTCTCTCCTGCCTCACAGAGGGGCTGTCCACGCCGGCGTCCTCTACCCCTCGTCCCTCCTCGCCTCACTCCTACCTAACGTCAGCCTCCATCGCGGCTGCAAACCTGCAGGAGGCGCTTCAGTTGCCATCTCACCGGAGACCTGGACAGCCTCAGTTCTGCCGCCCGCCTCCCGCCTTGTGAAAGCCCTGGCCACCACCTCCACCCTCTGTCCTGGCACCCGTGACGGGGCCATTTCTCCTGGGCTGTCTGCCCGGCTGGGATGTCTTCTGGTTCTTCGGGCTGGCTCTGAGCGCTCTTCCCCTGGAGCAGTCTCCTGTCCTGGCGTCGGGGCCGCAGGCACAGGGATCCACAGAGCCTCGGGCCCACGGCACCTGCGACACCTCTACTATAAGCCAAAGGCACGTCAAGCTTAGTGGGTCCAAAACGGACTCCCAGCTCCCCAGACCTGGGCCTTTGCTCATGTTCTCCATTTCAAAGTGGAACTCTGCTTTCCACGGTTACCTGTGAAAAGGTTCAGACACACCTCAAAATCGAGGCAGTGCAACAAACCCTGACGTGCCCGTGGCCCGCTGCAACGCGGAGCAGCATCTGCCAGCTCAGCACGGGCCACCTTTGCTTTTCTGGGGGATTTTAAGCAAACCCACAATGTCATTCGCTCCGAAAAGCCTTGTGTTTCTGGCAAGGCTTAAATGTGTGCGTGTGGATCTGCACACATGTGTGCATGTGTCTACTCCCCCCGCCCCGCGGTTGGTACCTGCAGAGCTGACAGCGACTCCCCAGCATCGCAGGAGCCCGGTCTGTATGCAGAGCTCTCTGTTTCTTTCAAAGCTATGGTTCGTGCAAAGCAAAATCCAAACAAGGTCCATGTGTCTCCTGCAAGGTTGTGCTGCCTTTGCCTGTTTTCTTGGCTCTTCTTTATTCTATCATGTGCCGTTGCTTTACTGGTGACATTATTTGTCACCGGGCTGCCCCACGCTCAGATTTGGGCGGGTTCTTCCTTTTCGTGTCAGCCACGCTATGCATCAAGCCCGAGGGCTTCCTGTTGGATCTAAAGCCTTGATTAATCCGCTACCGTTTTCAGGGCTGGGGGCTGCCGTGCTGCCTGCGCCTCGCCGCTCCCTGGCCTGTGCAGTAACTGGGTCGACGTCGTCTCTCGCCCCACACTCAGCAACGGTAGATCGTTCCTCCGAGTGACCAACCACGCTCCTGTGCCCGTCCAGGCTGCCGTGGCCTCTCACTGCCCCGACGACACTGCGGGCAGATGGCCCAGGCCCACCTCCACGTCTTGCCTGTCCAGCCCCGGCTTGCCTTCTCCCCGGCAGTCACACTTCAGCCCTGGCCGTGCCCTTGCCCCAGGCTGATCTCTGTCCCCGCGGGTTCTGCCGGGAGCATCTCTTCGCCTTCACCTGCCCCGCTCCTCATGCTCGTGGCCCAGACCGGATTCCACTCCCACAGGAACACTGCCCAGAAGCTTCCAAGGCGAGAGCAGAGGCCCCGCTGTCGCTGTTCCGTGGATGGACAACTGTTGGGACCCTGTGTGTCCTTCGGTCATCTGACCAAAGGTGCCTCTTTCCCTGGACTCCTGCTGCAGGCGCAGGCACCACCCAGGGTGGTACGGGATGCACAGCAGGCAGGAAAGCAGCATTTGCTAAATGGAATGAATGAGCCAGTGGGTGGACGGACAGATGGACAGATGACTTCCAATCCGACCTCAGACAGAGCGGCACCTCCCTCTGCCTCTGCCTCCTGCTCCACCCCCACAGTGCTGGCCTCTGCTTCTCCACCTCCCGGCCCCTTGCCCACTGCCCAGGGCCTTTGCATCTGCTGGTCCCGCTGCCTGGAGGCTCCTGCCCGGGGAGCAAGGTGGCTGCTCCCTCGCGGTTTGTTCGGTTGTGGACTCCAGTTTCAGACCGCCTGCCCCATCCCCACCCCACCACGGCGCCTCTGCCTTGGGTTTGAAAAGGATCACCCTGGCTGCCATGGTGAAAACTGGAGAAAGAGGAGCTGGGCGCACTGTGCCAGACGAAAGAGCATCCAGAAAGCAAGGGGAGCCCGGTGCCCACGCCTGGGGGGGCCTGTACAGGGGGGTGCTCGGTGTGTGGCAGAAAGGCAAAGCCTAAAGTGGTCCCCATTTCCACACCCCAGAGCCAGTTTCTAAGGGAGGAGACATCTGGGATGTTTGGTGCGCTTGAGAGATGCCATAAGTGCAGGGCGCTCTGGTCAAGGCCTGGAGGCGGGGAGGGGACACGTCTCTCTCCAGCCGCCACCCGAGGCCATCACTCGCACGCAGCCGAGCAGCGGACAGTGAGTGGCCGGACCGTGGACGGGGTTTTCGCTTCCTGCAATTGTTTGCTTTTATTAAGCTGAAGAAAGGCAAGGAAGGACTCAGCCCAGAAGAGATTCTATTCTGGGCTGGAATTCGGGTCTGTTGTCCTTTAGAGGAATCCAAACATTCGGGCTATTCCATCACCGCAGTGTCACCGGCTTCCTGGTCACCTGGTCTGAGAGGTCCATTCCGCGGAGCTGGGCTGTGCCACTGCCTTCACCGCCTGCTGAGCTGTCACCCCCTCTTGATTTCACTTCTTGTGTGAGGGCACCCGTGCAGCCTGTGCTCTTCCGTCCCCACCTGGGTCCTCGCTGCGACTCTGGGGTGGCCCTGACTTCTAGTAACAGCTCTTTTCTCCCCCTTTTCCAGATGATGCCCACATCTGCAAGTCCAGTCCAAGCTTCCACGGCATCTTTACTTTGCAACTCTAGCTGCAACATGGAAGTCGCAGCAGCAGCAGGTGACAATAGCAGTCACCTGCTGAAGGGTACTAACCCCCACGCGTACGTCCTTTAACCCTCACTCCTGCTAACTCGGTGCTGCCGTGGGTTCCAACCGCGAGGAGAACCCTGAGGCTTGGGGAAGTTGTTCTCTTCATCCGAGGAGACGTGGCCAGGTGGCCCAGCTAGGGCTCCAGCCCGGTCTGTCTCGCTCTTGGCTGTCCCCTGCTGCGGGGTCAGCGGTGGAGACACCCACACTGTGCGCTTGTAGATGCCGCCTTCCCTGTCCCCACCCACTGTTTTCTGCTTGTCACTGAGGTTGTTTTGACGCCTCGGGCCTGGTCCTCAGTCTCCCTCTTCTGACGTCTCGCCCTCCTGGCAATGGGCACACACCAGCACGCACACATGTGCACACAGTCTGAACTCTGCAGAAGCAGTTACCCTTAACCACTACTGGCCAAGATCACTCAGAAGAGGGAAGAGTCCAAGGCTGAGAATGATCCACGCTTTCAGGGAAAGCGTTGCCCACTCACCTGCATTTCAGTTTGCCTTTCTCAGTTGGGAAGAAGGCACTTCAGCCTGTCAGGGCCGGGAGGAAGGGCGTCTGGAGGACCACCAATCCCCACTCCTGCCCCCATAGCGCCCAGGGCCTGGCACGCAGATGGCACTCAGGCTGGGTGACGAACAACTGGATGTGCGAGTCCATGGAACACCGGCTACCAGGAGGATCTCGGTCTGTGACGACTTTGCCTCCTGACTGACGGGACGCGGTGGATGTGTGAGCGAAGATCACAGCGCTGATCATCTCACCACAGAATTAAAATAACAAGTCCTGCGAAGACCTAGGCTCAGCAGGGGCAGCAAACATGCTTGCGTCATTTCACGTATTCCAGGGCCTGCCACGGTGCCTAGTACTTTATAGGAATCAATACACACTCGCTTAATAAATGAGCAAAGATTTGAGTCCTGGCTGTTTTTTTTTAGTTGCAGGTGAAGGTTGATGAGTCATTTCAGCCTCAGGATTCACCTTCCACACACGTTTGGATTAAATCTTCCAGTTTACCGGCTGTCGTCTATTTCTAAGCAGGGGCTGTTTCATTTGTGTGTCACAACCGCTTCATAGAAAGATTGCAAATGCTGTGAGTGTGCGTGTGTGTGTGTGTGTGTGTGTGAGAGAGAGAGAGAGAGAGAAACGTCTGCAAAACAGTGTCAGAAGTAAGTGAAATCTTTCTCATCATAGACACTAAATTGAGAAAAAGAACCTCCTTTCATGATACATAGCAATCACTGTAAGCAGACACTCACGTGGGGAATTCACAGCGGTGACAATTAACATGACCAAGAGTCATCCTGTGCCTCTCTGCCGGGAAAGAGAGAGGGAAGCATGGATGAGGAATCTCAACATAGCAATTAGTTTTCTAAGAATCAAATGAAATGTGAGACAGGGATAGGAAAACACGCAAGATTCCTTCAACAGCATGGACAGGGCCGAGGGGACACGCATGGACCCGAAGCGAGGCCCCCAAAGTTACCCAATCAGCTGCGAGAACAAGCAGCGGAAACACAAAGCCCGAGCTTCCGAGCTCTGCGGGACAATAGCAACTGGTCCAACTCGCTTACTATGAACCGTCAGGAGAAGGTGACGTCTGGGAATTGTTTAAAGACAGAGATGAAGTGTTAAAGTACAGATCCACAAAATGCAGAGAACTCTGAA
>PVJX010013794.1:0-46260 GCA_004027295.1 Dolichotis patagonum
GTTTCTACCTAACTTGCAGATCTAGCTTTGCATTCGCAAACTGTAGTTTTCAGGAAGGTAGTGCAAACCTGTTCTTTGTTACATATAACCTGAAAATGCTGTTTGTCTACAGATCATCACCGTATTTTCCAGAGAAATGACATGCTATTAGAATATTTTCTAACTTAAGAATTTAAAAAGGTCACAGATTGGTCAAAGGTTTCTTATATATTTGCATGGTTACAAGGTTCTCTTGAACACAGAGTAGCTCTGAAAGAGGAAACCAATTTCAAAAAGATCAGTAAAAGGGACATTCTGGATAAAACTACTTTCTGGTTCAATATGCTTTCCTGCTGGGAAACCACTTTACAGAACAATGCAAATCACTCAAAATTGATCAAGCTTAATTTCTCCTAGCCTTAATCACTTTCTTCTTGCTGGAATTCAATACCCCAAATAGACAAATTAAAGTAGAAGAGGATTATTTGGGCTCATGTTTTTTTAGAGGTTCAGTTCATAATCAGCTGGTTCCCGGGCAAAAGTAACATGGTAGAAGCATCTGGCAGAGGAAAGCCAGGAGGTCATGGCAGCCAGGAAGCAGAGAGAGAAGAGGGAAACTGAGGAGCGAGATACATTCCTACCAGGTGACACCCCAGTGACCCACCTCTTTCCATCAGACCCTGCCTCCTAATAGCAAGTCAGCTCTGCCAATCATCTTCCAAAAGCCCTGGCTATGAGGCTCTTGGGGGACATTTCGCTACTGACCATAACACTGCCCATATGACCAAGATCCTGCCTGGTTCCTTATAAGTGGGGCTGCTTAACTTTCCAAGTCCCATGAATAAGCCTGACACATTGTGTCATAGCCCACAGTAGCTGGGCAAACTTTCAGACTACACCCATGTACAGACTACACACATGGAATCTTACAGGCTTATCGAAACTTGAGAAATAAAGCATATATTGAGTGCATCCTACATGAAGTCACTGTATTGGACTAAAAGGTTTATATACATTATGTCACTGAATTCTCAAATGACACCAAGGTAAGTAATATTTTTATTCCCATACTACACGTAAGAAAGTTAAGGCTCAGAGATTTTAGATAAGTTCCCCAGAGTCTTGCAGCCGGTATGTGACTGCAAAGATCTGATCCCAGCTTTGTCTGACTCCTAAAACTTTCTTCTTAAACACTATATAGTGCCACCCTATGTGGTATGACATAAAAATCAAAGTCTGAAAACACGAAATTATTAAAAAGGTTTGCCGTACCTGTCAACTAAATTTACTGAAGAATAAAGATAAAGACTCCAAAGAAGGCCCATAAACCATCCAGATATCATCAATGAATGAAAAACTGAAAAATGTTCTTCTGGTCTCAGTAAGTGCTCACTATTTGCATTCTGAACCCTCAGAATTGCTTGTACTTCTTATCTTCTTGACAAGGCCTTTTGTCAGGAATTTTACTGTTATCAAGTGAGACATCCATTCCTTAAGAAATCTTACAGCACCACCCTCCCGAGAGCCCCAGAGCCACTTACTGGGACGACAAGCCTAGCACTGCCGACAAGCCTAGCACTGCCAACAGCGCAGCGCAGCAATGGGCAGTGTGTCAAGAGTAACGGGATTCAGGATACAACACCCCAAAAGATAGCAATCTGGCTTTAAGACAACAGCAAACCAAGATGACTTCACCTTCCTTTCACCCATCTTCTCTGAGGAGGTTATAAACTTAGAAAGTTTACCCTCTGACCTTTCTTCCTCCTCCTCCTCCTCCCTTCAAAGCCCTCTTGTGTCAGGTGTGTAATACATGCCCAGAGGAAGGAATGGCACTTAGGGACCCCGGGAAGGATCTGACGCACAGGCCTGGCTAAGTTGCCCTTGGTTATTAGCACCTGACTATCTCCTTTTGTCCTCTAACCACACTTCAGCATAACATGAAAATACACAGATTTTCTTGTTTCTTGGGACTTCATTTCTGAAGCCTCCCATGTCACATATAATTTACATTAAATACATGTGTGTGTTTTTGTCTTGTGACTCTGACTTTGTTAAAGAGTCCCAGCCATGAACCTTAAGGTGGGTAAGGAAAAGAAAATA
Source organism: Dolichotis patagonum (assembly GCA_004027295.1). NCBI lineage: Eukaryota > Metazoa > Chordata > Mammalia > Rodentia > Caviidae > Dolichotis > Dolichotis patagonum. The sequence continues at coordinate 2,080 of PVJX010013794.1, forward strand.
TACATAGCTGAGCTTCATCTAAGGCCACTTCTGTTATTTTATCTTGGACAAGGGAGAGACTGCTGAATTTTTGCTCAGTTGGTTTTTATTTTTAGTTTTTCTGATTGCTGTTGCCCTTCATATTTTTGAATGTCTTAATTATAACTTTTAACTCTTCTCCTTTCCAAGTGAAAAGAAAACTCTAGTAATTTTCATCTTACCCATACAAGTTACCGTTTCAATAACATAAGTATATGCCATATACTGGAGGGCACCCTACTCATGCAGGCTGGTCCTGAAAAATAGCAGATGGTGCAGGGAGGGAGACACCACTGTGCTGGAATTCTGGCTGTGGAATTCCGGGTGTGGAAGAACAGACCCTGGCAGGACCTTATAGTCAGAAATCAAATCTAGGAAAGGAGGGGCATCTGGGTTGACAAGGAATATTGCAAATGGGTCCTTAATCTTTTTGCATCGTGTTTACTTTTAAAATCTGGTAGAAGCCAGTACTTCTATACTTGTGAATGTGCCTACTTGCTAACATTTATTTGTTACCCCAAGTCAATACTTCCAATGTTTTCTTGGTCATTCACAGATATGCACAAAAAAGTAAAAAAAAAAAAAATTTGAGTCTTCTGGTGCACAAGTTTCCACCTGAAGCCAAACAGGGTGACATTCAGCCTTTTTGCTTCAGCTTTCCTACTAATAAGTGTCTATATTTCTGAGGTCTCTAATGTGCTATCTAGTGTTCCTAAGCACAGAAAGCTGTGGTCTGGCTCAAGGAGGAAATACCTGTGTTAGATAAGCTTTACTCAGGGACAAGATATAGTGCTACTGGCTACGAGATCAATCATACAAATGCTGTAATTGAAAAAAAATTCTTTTGCAGTACTGGATATTGAACCTAGAACCTTTGCATGAGCTACATCTCTAGTCTTTTTTCTATTTTTTACTTTGAGGGGAAGGTCCCACTAACCCTCTGAGTTGTCTAGCCTGGGATCAAACTTCTAATCCTCCTTTCTCAGGATCTCAAAGTAATGGGATTACAGACAAAGGCCACCATACACAACATGAAATATTGTTTTGGTTTGTGTCTAGAGGTCTCCCCAAAGCCTCATGTGGTCATAGGGTTTTTTTGGAGGCTGCCATATCTAGACAGAAAGAGTTTTGTTCTCCCTTGTTGCTTTGCTGCCTTTTGGCCATCATGAAAAGTTCTCTCCTCACTCATTGCTTTTACTGTCTTCTACCACCATGAACTGTTGCCCCTCTGTGAAGTGCAAGTCTGCTTTGGAGCTAGCTGATTACAGACTGAAACCTCTACAAACTGTGAGCCAAATAAACCTTTCCCTCCTTTAACTTTGGATGTCAGATATTTCGTCTCAGCAAGGAGAGAAAAGTAACTAAGACAAATATCGTTTCATATAAAGAAATGCTGAATATAATTATTTATAAGAAATATTCTTGAGAAGGTGACTTTAAGTAGAAACACATGAGATAATGGAGTCTAGGGCCATAGCTCAGGGGAAGAGGACTTGACTACAATATACAAGGTCCAAGATTCAATTACCAGTACTACAAAAAAAGAGAAGAAAGAAAGAAAGAAGGCATATGTATTGATCTGTTCACTCTGATCACAGTTTCATAGCAGCCTAACTCTATGTTTCTTCTAGGAGTGACAGTTCAGTGTTCACAGCAATTTTACAGACTATATTAATCATTTTCTTGTCAGTAGGACAAAATACATAACAATCACAATTTAAAGGGAGAAAGACTCATGGTTTCAGAGAGTTCAGTCCATTGTTGGCTGGCTCCAGGGCAGAAACAGCATTTTGGGAGAGCATGGTAAAGCAAAATTGCTCAACCCACGTATTTAGGAAGCAGGAGGAAAGGGAAAAGCTAAAGATGAGAATACACCCTTCAAGGTCAGCTCCCAGAGACTCACCTCCATCAACTAGCCTCCACCACCTAACAGCACATTAAGCTATGAAGTCATCAACGTATTGATCCACTGACAAGTATAGCACCCCATGAACCAATCACTCTCCCAATGTCTCATTTCTGAACACATGAGACTTTAAGGTAACATTTTTAACCTAAGCCATAACATAAACCACAACTCTCACAAAAAATAAAAATAAAAGTCAACTGTATTTAATAGAAATAATTTTACACGTAAGATCAAGAGGCTCTCAGAAGCAGGAAAATATATAAGTCTCTTCTAGGGACTCAAATAACCTATGTTAAATTATCCTTACCATCACATAGCAAAGTTGAAAACTAGGAATAAAATGGATCATAACAGCAATGTGGATATAAAATCATTGTTATTAAAAACCTTTATGAGCTTCTACTCTGTACAAGTAAGTCTTTTATTATCAATAGATATAAGTACACTGATACACATCTATATAAATTTTAGAATAATATGCAACAGTTTTATATGTTGCTGAACTGTTTATTCTTTATTAAAAATTCTGTGTAAACAAATAAAAATAAGAAAATTCAGACATATTATCTGTTTATTATTCCATAATCTTTGAGATAATTGTTTTTGGCATTAATACACAATCTTGTCTTATCATGGGATCCCAAGGGGATGCCTGGAACAGATTCCACTAACCCCTATAAATACTATGCTTTTTTTCCACACATGCATACCTATGATAAAGTTTAACTATAAAATATGCTATGGTTGTGTCTAGATGCCCTCCACAGCCTCATGCAGTTATGGGAGCAGGCTCCTTTGAGTTGCAATTGATTCATGGTCCAATGTCAGCATTATGGGTATGAGAGCTACCCTCACCCTGGTAGCCCGCATATAATATAAGGGAGAGAAAGAGGTTTTTTCTTTCATCTTTCCCTTTGGCTCTTGTTGCTTTTGCTGTCTTCTGCCACCATGAACTGCTGCCCTCTGCTATGTGCCACCCTGCCTTGGAACCAGCTGATTATGGACTCCAACTTTCAAAAGCTGTGAGCTAAATAAAATCTTTCCTTCATTAATTCAGGTATTTTTTCAAAGCAATGGGAGAAAAGTAACTGAGACACAATTTGGTACTAGGAGTGCAGTCACTGCTATGACTATACTTGATCACTGTGGTTCAAAAGCCTTTGAGAATGGATGTGGGAAGAATTCAGAAAGGTTCAGAGATGTTATCTGAAAGACTAGACCTAGAACACCTTAGGCTGTTCTGTATGGAAGATTCTGATCAGAGCTCAGAAGACCAGAAAACTGGTAAAGCTCAGGCTCAGAAAGTTTCTGCTGGGAAGAAGAATAGCACTGGCTGTTGGACTCCAGACAATGTGTGGTATGGTTTGACAGAAAGTGTGTCTGCATTTTTCTTGTGTCCAAAGACTTTGCCTGCGATTGAGATTAAGGGGAGTCAAATAATTAATCTGGCAGAAGAAATTTCAAGGCAGTTAAATATTGAGGCTGTGGCATGGCTGTGGTTGGGGGCTTTTAGCCAGATTTATGCTGTGAATCAAGAGCAAAGAGCCCAGCAGAATGATTTTAAATGTGAGTTTGGCCAGACAGAAATCTCCAGCAAAGCTGTGGACTGCAAAGACAGAGCTGAGGAGATCTCAATTGTTGCAAAGAATAGTATGTTGGTTACTTTTTGCTCATTGCAGGGACAAAATACTCAACATCTAAAGTTAAAGGAGGAAAGGTTTGTGGAAGTTTCAATCCATAATCAGCTGGCTCCATAGCAGGGTGATGGGGTAGAGGAGCAACAGTTCATGGTGGCCAGAAGACAGCAAAAGCAACAAGAGCAAAAAGGAAGGAGTGTGAGAGCAAATCTTTTTCTCTCCCTTATATTGTATGTAAGCTATCTGTCCCAGGGTGGGTATAGCACTCACATCTACAATCCCAGCATTGGACCTAGAATCAATCACAAACCTAGAAGCTCACCCCCATGACTGTATGAAACCTTTGGGGAGACATCTAGACACAAACTATAACATTCTGTCCTGTGCCCTTTATGCAAAAGTCATTTCAGTCTATCTATAAAAGCTGTCAAAGTCCTAACAATTTCACCATTGCTGACAAGTCTAAATCCCAAGGGTCCAAAATCTAAAGCAAATTCTTAGCTATGAGTTCCTATATAAATGAAAAGTTGAACACTTCTAACATTCAGTGGCACAAGATAAACATTACCATTCCAAAGGGTATAAACAGTGGGATATGAAAGATTGGGACCAAAGCAGGTCCAAAATCTAGGAGAGAAACATTAAATCCTGTAGTTCCATGTGTAAAATTCAATGCAACCTGTAACAAGTTGTTTCCTCCAAAGGGCGTGCATACCTCTGCTCCTATAGCATTTCCAGTGGTTGTAGCTCCATTGACTTCTCTCTTAGGCCTTCTTTGCTCAATCATTGTAGCTTTCATTAGATTATCCACATTTCTGGATTCTCCAAATTTCTTGGGTCTCTACTGTATCTTTGGCTTCACACTTACAGTTTCACACACTTTCCTCTCAGGCATACTGCCTGGGCCCCTTCTGAAATCTAAGTGGAAGCCTTCTAACCTCAAAAGTCTTGCATTCTGCATGTGCCTAACACTAGCACCATGTAGATGATTCTAAGGTCCACAGGCTTCCTTCTCTCTTGACTTTAAGGGTCAAGTGCCTAGATCACTGAGCATTCTGAACTTGATTCTGAGGAACAAATTTTCTATGCTGCTGCCAAGCTGGTACATGGTACAGCCACTGTATTTCTCAAACATGGTGCTTTGCTACTTTCTCCTCAAAGCAAAATCTTTCACTTTGGAAGTTTTGAGGCTGCAAAGAGTGGAGACTTGATGCTTCTTGTGAGGCCTGAGACCATGTTTTATATTCTGTTCTCAGCAGTCAAGATCTCCTCAGATCCATCTTTGCAGTCCACAGCTTTGCTGGAGCTTTCTGTCTGGCCAAACTCACAACATTTTAAATCATCCTGCTGGACTCTTTGCTCTTGATTCACAGCATAAATCTGGCTAAAAGCCCCCAACAGCAGCCATATCATCACCTCAACATTAGACTGTCTTTCAATTTCTTTTGCCAGATTAATTAGTCTACTGCACTTAAAATCTCAGTCTCAGGCAAAGTCTCTGGACATGAAAAAAATAGAGACAAACTTTCTACCAAACCATAATACACATCATCTAGAGTCCAGCAGCCAGTGTAATCCTTCTTCCCAACAGAAACTCCCAAACTTGGTCTTACTGGCAGGATTTCTACCAGCTTTCTGGTTCTGAGCTCTGATGAGAGAATCTCCCATAAAGAACAGCCTAAGGCATTCCAGCTCTAACCTTTCAGGTGACATCTCTGAACCTTTCAAAACTCTTCCCACAAGTCATTCTCAAAGGGTCTTGAACCACATGGTCAGGTATAGTCACATCAACGACCCCACTTCTCTTGTACCAAATTCAGTGTTGGTTACTCTTCACTCATTGCTGGGACAAAATGCCCAACATTCAATTTTAAAGGAGGAAAAGTTTTATTTAGTTCTCAGTTTGTGGAGGTTTGAGTCCATAATGAGCTAGCTCCAAGGCAGGGTGGTGTGGTACAGGGGTAACCATTCCTGGTAGCAGAAAACAGCAAAAGCAGCAAGAGCCACACTATGCTCCAGAATGGTAGTGGTGTAGAGGATTTGTTCCTCACAATCAGGTTCAGAGCGCTGAGCAATCCAGACACTCAGCCCCTACAGCCCAGAGAGAAGAGAGTCTGGTTACTGCTTCAGCTGCCAGCAGACCATGGTATCATCCACATAGCACTGGTTTTAGTTCCATGCAGAGTGTAAGAAGTTTGAGGTTAAGAAAGCTTTCACCCCAATTTTAGAAGGCGTGGGAGGCCAGGCAGTGTGCCCCCAAGAAGGTACTGTGTGAAGCTGTGAGTGTGAAGCCAAAGGTGCAGGGGAGACCCAAAAAGTTTGGAGAAGCTGAGAACATGGATCATCTGAGGAAAACTGCAAGTAGGGAGCAAAACAAAAGTCATGGAAGCTATCATCAATAGTGTCATAGGATCAGAATCAGTCAAGCCCTTTGGAGCTCACAACTTGTCACAGGTTTTGTTGGATGCTACACATGGAACTACAGGACTTAGTTTTTGGACTTGCTTTGGTCCCAATCCTTTGTATTCTCCTGTTTGTATCTTTTGGAATAGTAATGTTTATCTTGTACCGTTGAATGTTGGAAGTGTTTAACTTTTCATTCAGGGGCTCACAGCTAAGAATTTGCCTTAGATTTTGGAGGAGACTTGGAACTTAGACTTGTCAGCAATGCTGAAACTGTTAGGATTTGGCAGCTCTTAGAGATGGACTAAAATGCCTTTTGCATAAAGGGATATGCATGAATCTTTGGGAGGTCAGGGGCAGAATGTTATAGTTTGTGTCTAGATGTCCTCCAAAGCCTCATGCAGTCATGGGGGTGGGTTTCTAGAGTTGTGATCATTTCATGGTGCAATGCTGGAATTATTAGTATGAGTGCTACATCCACCTTGGAGCAGACAGCCTACATACAAGAGATTTTCTCTTTCTCTCATTTTGCCACTTTTGCTCTTATTGCTTTTGCTTTCTTCCACTGCCATGAATGGCTGCCCCTATGACATGCCACCTGGCTGTGGAGCCAGCTGATTATGGGCTGAAACTTCTACAAACTGTCCCTTAATTTTCCTACAAACTTTTCCTTAATTTTCAGCATTGGGTATTTTGTCTCAGCAACAAGAGAAAAGTAAGTAAGACAAATTATGTACAGCAAGGGAATAGCAATCATAACTAATAATAAAATAGAACAACTATAGTACTACATTGTTTTAATGGTAGCATGTCCTTATAAAGGAAATATTTTGTGGTTTCTCTTTTATCATATCCAAATTTCTCACATCATAACTCTTGTGTTTTAGGACCATTATTGAGTAAAATAAAAGGTACTTTAACACAAGCACTTCAATAACCTGACTGTCGATCTTACAATTGAAATAGCTACTAAGTGACTAATTGTTGGGTACTGTACATCACATGGATACATTGGACCAAGGGCAGGGTATGTCCTGGGCAGGACAGAGTGGAATGGTGTGAAATTTCACCATGTTAGTTAAAACAGTACACAACTTTAAACTCATGAATTATTTATTTCTGAAATTTTCAATTTAATATTTCTGGGTCACAGTTACTAAAGGTTTCTGAAGCCATAGAAATCAAAATTGCAGATAAGGATGATTACTGTACATACAATGAACATCAAATAGACCATCTTTGAGATTTCCAGATGGGAATTTATGAACTCTTCTAATATTTCTGTTGCATTAAAAGTGTCCCAATTTTTCAGAGGACCAAGCCAAGCAAAAGGAAACATCTTTTGGTCTGTGTTCTCCTCCTCTATAGGCTGGTGTTAGCTGTAAGGAAAAGTACTTTATTTCTTCCTATACAGACTTCATTTTCAAGTGTCATGACTCTATTTTAAGTGGCCTTTCTGAGAGATTCTAACGATTGCATTATGTTGTTTCAAATTCCTTACCCCTGATTATTTCCTAAACACTGCCTGGCAGTGGGTTGAATAAAGCTGTCCACTAGCATTATCCCCACTACAGGAGCAACAACCCATCCAACCCAGCCATATCATTTTGGTGCAAATCTGCTCACCTTAGCTCTCCCAGCATTGAAATGTGGTGGCAAGGATCTGGAGGCTGCTGATAGCCTGGCTTTTGTCTGTGCCAAATTGCCTGAGTAAAAAAAGATAAAGAACTTAAAGTTAAGGAATAGAATCATGAGTATTTTTTCCTTTGTATATTTTGGTATTTTTCCCCAAATTTTCTGAATAATCTACCTGAATTTGAAAAAGTTCTTGAATACTTTTAGTCTGAATTATGTAAAATTTAATAATTATTTTCACAAATAAAAATAATTCATACAACAAATACAAAACATATCAAATTCATGCAACAAATTGGGAATACAGGGAAATTGCTTCCATATGACAGAGGCTAATGTGAAAAGCTGGCAGCTAATATCCATACTATGAAAAACTGAAAGCTTTTCCTCTAATTTCAAGAACAAGGCAAAGGATGTTCACATTTAACACTTCATAGTACAAAGATACCATTAGAAGTCCTAGCTAGAGCAATTATGCAAAAGAAATGTAAGTCATCTAAATCAGAAAGGAAGATGTAAATTTATTTCTGTTTATTGATGGCATATATTTACAGAGAAAACACAAAAGATTTCATCTAAAAATTGTCAAAACTAGTAAATAAGCTCAGCAATGCTACAATAAGTAAATATACAAAAATCAGTTACATTACTATGCATTAACAATGAACTACCCATAAAAGAAATTAAGAAAATAATTCAACTTATAATAACATTAAAAAGAATACAATACTTAGGAATAAATATTACCAAGGAGGCAAAAAAATTTTTCCATGCAAAACAAAACAAAAAAATCTTCTGTAAGACACTGCTGGAAGTAATTAAAGATGACTCAAAGCCAGTTATGGTGACACATGTCTTTTATTCCCAGCACTCTGAGAGGCTGAGGCAGGAGGACTATAAATTTGAGCACAGCAAAAGTAACTCAATGAGATTCTGTCTCAAAAACAAAAAATAAAAAGGGATGGGAGTGTAGCTCACTGTGAGGCTCTGAGTTTAATCCCCAGTGCCGAAAAAAAAAAAAGTTAATAATACCCAAACCAACTTATAAATTCAAAGCACTCATTACCAAAATTCCTTCAGAAAATTTTTTTTTGCAGAAATAATTTTTAAAAATCCTAAACTTTATGTGGTACTACAAAGGACCTGGCACAACTCTAAAAATCTTCAGAAAAGAACAAAGCTAGAAATTTCACAATTTTTGACTTCTACAAAATGTGCTACAAAGCTACAGTAATCAAAAGAGTATGGTACTAGCATAAACATGGGTATATAGCCCAATGAAATAGAGTACCAAAATATATATATAAAATCAAATGGTACCTGACAAGGATGCCAAGACTATACCCCCCCAAAAAAATCTTTGCAGCAAACCATGTCAGGGGATCTGAATATCTATATACAAAAGAATTAAATTGAACCCTACACTATACACAAAAAGAGGGTCAAAATGAATTAAAATCTTTAACATAATAGCTGAAACTATAACATTCCTAGAACAAAATGTAGATGAGAAGCTTTATAACATTGGTTATAGTAATGATTTCCTGGGTATGATAGAAAACCAAGGCAACAAAAACAAAAGACACTAAGCGAGATGACTTAAACTAAAAACTGTATGTGGCACAGGAAGCCATCAACAGTGAAGAGACAGCTCAGCAAACCACACAGCTTATGAGGGCCTAATATTCAGGAGATGCAAGGAATATCTATAACTCAGTAACAAAAAGTGAAGTAACTCAATTAAAATATGTGCAAGGGCTTACCAGAGAAGGCGTGCAAATGCAAAAAGAGGTGTGAAAATGTAGTCAAAATCATTAATTATTAGGGAAATCAAAATGAAAACCACAGACTATCCCAGTTAATAGTGGCCATTACAAAACTTTTTTAAAAAGAAAATAAAAAGTGTCAAAGAAAAAGTGGAGGAATTGAAATCTATACATTGTTGGCAGGAATGTAAAGTGGCATAGCTATTGATATCATAAAATGACATTTTTCAAAAAGTTAATTGATCCACCATATCATCAAGCAATCCCATTCTAAGTATTTATCTAAAAGAATTTTTTTAAAAATCTTGAACAGATATTTGCTTACTTATATTCACTGTACTACATAATAGCCATATATATGTGTATGTAAAAATAATCTTTGGGCTATTGGTATAAGATATACATATACATATACATATATGTATATATTTGTGTGTATATGTATGCACACATTTGTGTGACTATCTACAGAGTATAAAATTACTTTCAGGCTATTTATATGAGATATTTTACTTTGCTTATGCAAATATTCCCAAATTGCTCCCCTCCAACTCCAGATCTGAAACATTTCTGGTCTCAAGTATTCTGGATAATTATTATTATGTGCATATTATTATTATTTGTTGTGAACCTGTATTATTTGCTGTGGACAATTCATATAGGTCTCGAAGTGGAGAAGGCCAGAGAATACCAGAGCATCTCATCAATTCTTCCTGCAGGTGCCACTTAGTCTAAATAAATAAATAAATAAAAAGACAAAAAGTGACACAGATTTTGGCCACTCACACCCTGCTGCTTTTTACCTTTGAAAGCTCAGTGAGGCCTCTCAGACTGTTGCCCTTCCCTCCTAACCACCACATACCCATCTGCAAACCAAGTGTGGGAAGATTTGTTTGCACTTTTACCTATTGTGTCATTTGACTCTAACAAAATAAAAAAGTCATCAATGGAAGGAAACCCTGCAATTTGCGCATAAGCACGATGCTCAAGATTTCAAAGTTTTAGCAAGTCGAGCATAAAGATGTCTAAATGTTTTCTCTGGCGATATCTTCAGAGGCTAAACTGTGATTAATAGCCCAGAAAGAACCCTTTGAAGCAGGATTGGTGACATCAAAGTCGTAATCCAGGGGTGGCAGGAGTTTTATAATGAGTGGGAAGCATTTTAACACATTTCAAAAGATTTACAGCATGAATAAACAATAGACCTCAGCAGATGCGCCACATACACCTTTCAGAAACGTAACCTATAAGAAGTTTCCATTTTAATTTAAATGTAAATACAGTAATTACATTCCTTTCGAATGTTAAGCACCCCTCCGAACTTCACCCTCAAGAGTGTTCTGGGGGAGCTTCACTCGCAGGCGGGCAGCAGAGCCCCCTCCTGCGCTTGGGGAAACTTAACTACCGAAGAGCGTGGTGAGCGAACCCTGAAGTCAGGCGCACCTCACGGAATTTGCATCCTCCGTGGGCACCGGAGTGAGAATCTGAAATGGAGCTTGCAAAGATCCCACACGATTTCCCTGCTTCCAGCTTAAAGGGTAAGAAACAGGTGGTCTGGAGACAGAGCGGAAGCATCTAAAAGAAATCTCTTGCCTCCGTGTGAGGATTTTCACCTCTTAGAAAATACTCAGCATCCATGATTTCATCTTTAGTCGCCTGTCTCCCGAGAATTGCCCCAAAAGATGGATAGCATCTTTAAATAATCCAGCGCAGACTTCAGTCTCTCTCTGCTGCCCTCTCTAGGTTTATAGGATTTGTTGCAGGGCAACTGGGGATGATGGACATTTGTTTGGGAAATTTTTGTTTTAATTTTTCCTCCTTAATCAATTAATAAGTGATGCCAAAGGAATGGTGGCAATGTACCAAATCTGTTTGTGCCAAATTAGTATAAATAATTTTGCTGTAAACAAACAAAAATCAAAGGCTTCAGTTCATGCCTAAGTAGACCAGGGAAGTATAGGCAGGTGCATCCTGAGAAAGGGAATCCCATCTCAGTGTCTGTACTGCGTGATTTTCTGGTGTTCCTGTCTCCTTTGGCGTCAACTTCTATTTGGAGGAGCCTGGCAAAGGTTTGAAAGATGGCCAATTTTACTGTGGTAAGTAAAGAGCTCCACATTGTCTTAGCAATGGATTGTGCTGGAAATGCCTGAGACAGACTTATGCGGTGTGATGGCTGTGGTGACTGAAATGTTCTAATTTCAGATTATACCACTGTGGTTAACAAAATGCAAGGAGTTAAATTCAGTCGCTGTACACAAACATACTATGGTTTCTGTATGTTAAAAAATTTTAGTTCATTTCTGTATAACGGTCTGTTCTAAATCTATTAGTGCAGACTTGAGGACAATTTGTGAGAAAAAAGTTAACCACAAAACATAGCTCAGCTATAGTATGTCAATTAGAGGAGAATGTGTGATGTTAGGTTTTGTTCTGCAGTTTGTACTTTCTTCCTTGACGTTTATTTGTGGCTTTAAGTAGTATCAATAAACGGGCAAAGCAGAGTAGGAAAGTCCCTGGCCTGCTTGAATGTGGTGTAATCTCCCCTGACAAGAATGGGATGTAGAGAGCAGGAGTTGTAGTTTTGTGACCGGAAATAATCAACAATAAATAAAAGCAGAGGGATGTGGCCCTGTGACAGAGCCCTTGCCTAACATGCACAAAAACACTGGATTCAAGAAAGAAAGGAGAAAGGAGCAAACAACCAGTCTTTCTACTTGTTTTCTTAAAGGAAGAACTGCACAGAGTAAATTGACTGTCTTTTCTCAATACACAACTTTGCCTTTATTGTAGTGAGGAATTCAAAGCTCAAAAGAAACCCCTTCCTCAGTTCTGTGTTGACCTTTAATTGGCACTTGTCTGGCATTTTAAGAAATTTTTGCATAATTAACACCTCTACGTTCTGTGCTGGGAGGAAGGCAAATCAATGTTTTTAGTGGCTTTATTACTGTTATTATTATTTAAATATAAACCACAGCTTTGAAGATTTGTGGCCCAGAGACCTCAAATTGTAGAGCTAGAGAAAAAACAGTAACTCCCTTCTCATTCCACCCTCCTTAAGCTTTAAAACTTGTAAACAGGATGTCAGCCCGGCAAACAACTGTACCTAATCCCAGAGGGTTACAAAGAGATAAGTGGGTTCTCTTTCCTAACACAGTCCATAGTGAAATTGCTCTGTTTTCTGCATTTTATTGCCACACTGACAGAAGTTGCCAGCACACTTCTGGCTTAATAACAAGAATTTCCTCTTAGAGTCAGATGAAGAAATCTGGTTCCCATTCTTGGGGGGAGGGGACTTGGAAAAACATGTCTGCCACATGACACAATGTATGTTCACCAATGTACTACACAGCCTGTTGACATCTACTCAGGAAGGCCTGGCTTATGCAAACAAGAATGAAAAAAAAAAGAGGGAAGAGGAAGGGGAAAAGGGAAGAAGATAAAGAGAAAGAAGAAAGAAAGAGGAGGGAAGGAAGTCAAGAAAAAAGAAAAAGAATGTAAGGAAAGAGGAAGGGGAAGAGAAAGGGAAAGAAAAGGAAAGGAAGACTGGTCATATACACACATCTGCCAGCACTCTCATGCCACTGAGATAGAATGATGGTTTATTCCAACCTCAAAGCAACGGCCCATAAAATACGTGGCTTCCAGCCCATCCAGGACAAGTCTTGGGCAAAAATCACAATTTAGGCAAAATATATATTCAAGTTCTCTGCACTCCATTCACCGCCTTATAATCCACTTCTGAAGGTACAACATGGCTTTAATGATATATCTCCTTCCCATCCTAACAACCAATGTCTCCCACTTCTTTGGGCCATCCTTAAAGATTTCCAGGCACTATACACATATTACATGACATCTTCTTTTGCCTTTGTTCCAAATATTTAGGTCACTATTCTTCATTGTAATCCAGGTATAATTCACTCAGGTGAGGTGTTTACATGGTATAGAATTCCTTCCAGAAATCAAATGTTATGGAATGAGTCTACTGATAGTACCTGTATACCATCTAGTGTCCAAGTAAGAGACACAGTGTTGAAACAGTTGACCTTTCCTTTAGTGACGCCCCACGTGGCATACTTTGAGATAATATATTAAGGACTTCCCATGGGCCTTAAAAAGTTCTTTTTCTCGAGGAGAGACAACCCAGAGAAGTTACTGAGGGAAGGGGAAGAGATTTAAAACCAACTCACTGAGTTGAGAGTGGAACCTGTTGCAATAAACCTCGGAATAAAGTGACATGAACAGAGCACAAAGGTAAGTGGAAAATGAGAGCAAACTAATGAATAGGCAGTGGATGAGCCAGATTTTGAAGGCTGAGTAGGACAGGGAAGGGATCCTATCTGGAAGACAAGAGCAAGAAACACACAGAATGTTCAGTCAGAAGTTCCAGAGGATTCCAGAGAGCTTGGAAGGCAAACTCCTAAGAAGCTTATTTTCAGGTTAAGCATTTTACTAATGACATGAAAACATGCATTATTTTACCCTTGCAAGCATCAAAACAAATTCACCCCTATCGACAAAAATACTAATTCTGTAGTCAGTTTAGGGGAGAAGAAATTGTGGAAAAAGAAGATTGCTAAGACACTCTAAGTATTTTAGGATCATGGTAAAGCTTTGCTCTAGCCTCCCAATGGCCTTCAGGTAGAATGAGAGTTCATTGCATGATCAAAGGTAGGTGACTGGGATATGAGGTCCCAGGGACTTGGACCAGTTAGTTTGTAAACAGTGCTAATGCAGCCAAAGTCTGCAGTCAGAGTTCATTACCAGGAAGTTATAGAAAAGTGATGTTCCACAGCCTCAGACTAGAATCCTAAATGAAATGCCCACACAGGAGAGAATAAACTGATTACTGCAGATCTACCAAAAACAAACAAAAAATCCCCCCAAACCAGGCCTGGTGACACATGCCTATATTCTCAGCACTTCAGAAGGCTAAGGCAAGAAGATCACAACTTCCAAGCCAATCTGGGCAACATAGTGAGACCATGTCTCAAAATAAATTTAAAAGAAGAAAGAAAAAAAAAAGGAGTTAGGCATAAAGTTCAGTGTAGAGGTCCTGGGTTTAATTGCCAGTATTGCCAGTAAATAAATAAAGAAGTAAATAAAATGAAAATGTTAAAAAGTCCCTCTGTCTCTCTGCATTTACATAAGTGAGCTTACTGAGGTCTTCACTGCAGTGCTAGCAGAGGAGATGAGGTGAAGAGATGGGAGGTAGGGATCACAGAGCTGTGGGCGGCATGGGGGACTGGCTCCAAGTTACAGAAGCGCCAGGACACAGGTTCAGGGCTACTGGACCCCAAATCTCAGTCTGGGCCACTCCAGCTCAGCAGTGTGATGCTGCTAGCAACACAGCCGGGGGCTCTGATGGGTCCAGAGGCAACAGATAGCACCTCCTAGAACAGGATAGCACTGTCAGCACTACCTCCCACAGTCACAGCCCTGCGGCCTCCTCTCCCTCACCCATGATTTTCTTCCTTCTATCTTAGAGGTTGTGGAGGTACCGTCTCTCCTTTACAGATTCCCTCACAGGTGGAATCCAAGTCAAGTTCAGATCACAGGCTGTGGGAGACAACTTGAATGACTCCCCTTGAATGCAGAACAATTGCTGCAACTTTGATTATATGGAGACTTATTTTTTTATACTGATATGTATAGAGATGACTATATTGGGGTTTTTTTCTCTTTAATTGACTCAAAGCATTGTAAATCAGGCTAGACAAAGGACTGGTATGTAATCTCTAAAGCTGTCAGACAGTCTCCTGTTTCCTCCCATAGTGCTCTCTGTAAAAGATGTGAGCACAGTGGGATGGTAGAGCTGTTAGCTCCAGAAATGTCAACTGGGTAGAGCCTCAAGGTAAAAAGGCTATGACTCCCCAGGGCACAAAAGCTTATATATCAGAAACTAAAGCAACAGCCTCCAAAAACAATTTAGTTACTACCTTAATTGAATTATTCAAATTGATCCTTTTGCATATCTTTATCTCTGCATTTTGTAGAGGCACTTTTTTCCCTACTTGGCCAGCCAGCTCAAGTTACAGAATTTTCGCCATCCTCACTGTCACTCATCCTTGAGCCACTCCCTTCTTCACAAGATAATAAATTCTGGGAGAGGCCTAGGATGACCGCCAAGGCTGCACATTCTCAGGGGATTGGACTTTGGACTCCTTGGCTGCCCTAAACTTAGAATATGTCTTGGTGTCTTTACTCTCACCGTGGGTTGCATTGGAAGTGATAGATTAAAATTAATTTGCTAGGATTCCAATAATGTCTCAATGGGATTGTAAATATAACTTTTTGGATTGTGAGAAAGACTACAAAAGGAATTACAATATTTGGATGACTATACACAATATTTGGGATTACAAGATCTGGCGCCCAATGTTACACAATATTTGGGATTATAATAATAGGCTTCATGGCCAGAACTGTGCCCAGAAGAGAAAGCCAAGGAACTGCCTGCCGCTGTGGGACTGAGGGCAGCAGGCTGAGGGAGGGCAGTGTGGGGCCACAGAGATCCTTTCCTGGTTGTTCCCAGGTAGTCTCTTTGCAGCACACCTGGAGGTGCCTTCTGATGTGCCACGGCAAGTTCTCAGACTGACCCTGGGAAAGGACCTGTGGAAGGGGATGCTCTCACCCCAGTCTCATCTCCTGGTCCTCGCCCGCCCTCCTATGAAAGTTGCCAGGCTCAATCCCTAGTACCACCAAAAAGATAAGTAAGTAAATCAACACATAAAGATTTATTTTGACATAGGTTCTCACTAAATTGCCTAAACTGCATAAGTTTTGGATCCTGTGTCAGCTTCTAGGTAGTGGGGATGATAAGTGCACCAGTGCCCCTAGCTACTCATCAACTTCTTCATGGTACTGTATCTATTTTCCTAGTAAAACTTATGCTTCTTTCTATGTGTATGTTAGCAACTATTAGCCATTTTTAAAACTTGATTATATGAATATAACCATTACTTACATAACTCTTTGCTTTCTATTGAGTCTCTGAAAGCATTCAAGGTTAGCTTTTGATCTATAGGTCCAAGTCGAATTTTCTTTTTAAAAATTTTTTATTTAATTTTATTTTAGAGAGAATAAAACCAAGCAAAATAAAGCCAATCAAAACAAGACAGTGTAAGTGACACAGGACTTCAAAACAAGATAATAGTAAATCTAAAATGGCTACCATAATATATCTTGTTATCTTCAAAACAGCTGTCCATACCTTCAGATACCACAAAATCAAACAAGCTAAAATAGGATAAAACCCAACCAAACAAAACAATGAGAATGATACAGTATTTCAAAACAAGATAGTAGAAAATTAAAATGGCTGCCATCTTCAAAAGGAGATCCCCATATATGCTACATTTCTTATTGTTATCCTCTGAGTAGATGATCAGATTACCAGCTCTAGGTCTGCAAAGTCAGTGAAACACTAAACACTACAAGCATTAAGTTGTATTTTACCTCATTAGCTATCATCACAGCCTGTGTTTCTCCAGATCAGCCAGTTGGTTGGGGGTGGGGGTACGCAACAGGATGCTGGCTCTTCTTGTCTCCCTGCCCACATTCCGGAAGGGGCTGGCATCTGGCTCTCCCTCAGTCAGCCTGTGCATGGCGTCAACTCACAGGAGGTTTTAGCTTCTTCTTGACTTCTTGCTGTGCTCCCCCACAACCCACAAATGACATAGACTCACAGAGGGCTGGCATCTGGCTCTCCCCCAGTCAGCCCGCACATGGTCCCAAGTCCAATTTTCACATTTACCAATGATTTTGAGGAATGACTACTCCTTAACAGTAGCTCCCTTATAAAAGTAACTACTATGAATACCTAGTGCTTCTCCTTGAGAAAAACTGCAACTTGAGAATCCAGAAAGTAAGAAGTACAGTGAGAAAGACAGTGCTCTACAGGAAACAAAACTTGCAAAATGCCTTACTGGGCAGCATTGCTCCTAACAATCTATACTGCTTTAGAGTTTCTGGACACCCAGATACATACATTTCTCCCAATAAAAAAAAAATATATATATATATATATAAAATATATAAATATTTATAATACATATATTTTTATATATTTAAAATTTAAATAGATTAAAAATAAAATATATGTTATACATAAATTATATATTATGTTTAATAATATAATTTAATAATATATTATATTTAATAATGTAATTTTTATATACTTAAATATATTTTTACATATTTTTTCTAACCAATTCAAAAAATGCCATTGCCCTGAAAGCCTTTTTCCACTGAACATTATATGTGTCCAAGTTGAAGAATAAAGTTAATATTATTTTTACTTCTTAAGTACAGGCATCACATTTTTGAGAATTTGGCTTTATAGAATTGTGATACAGTATTGAGAATAACTGCTTAATTTTATTTTTCAAGTTTTTAACTGCTTAATTTTAAAAACTTTCGAAATTAAAGTATTATGTTACAGACTTAGGATGGAATTAACTACCATGTTTTTTAAAGAATAGAACCTATTAAGAATAAGTGCCAGCAAAGACTAACTCTCCAATAGAGGAATTCTCCAACCACCACAACTCTTTTTTTTTTTTTTTTTAAATTGGTACCAGGGATCGAACTCATGACCTCACACTTGCAAGGCAGGCACTTATGCCTGCTGGGCTAAATCCCCAGCCCTTACAACTCTTTTTTTTTTTTTTTTGGTACCGGGGATGGGGATTGAACTCACGACCTTGCACTTGCCAGGCAGGCACTTAAGCCACTAAGCTAAATCCCTGGCCCACAACTCTTAAACTGTAGGTGCTTCAGTTCATCAGTGTGCTAGGATCCAAGTCCTTATGAGTCGGTGCAAATATAACACCAGCTATTGGCATTAATCTTTAGCCATCTTTTTTAGAAGTGACTTGATTCCTTTTAGAAGTTATACACTTTGAAGTCAGACACTAAGTATCCATTTCTTTTCTCCTTCATTAATTCACAAATATTTCCTCAGGCTTGGAGGTGTAGCTCAGTGGTACAGCACTTGCCAGGCACAACAATCAAGGCCCTGAATTTGATCCCAGCACAGGGAAAAAAAATCTGTATCTACTAGAAGACTTGCAAAGTGCTGTACACACGGTGGATATTAAAGAGCAAAAAGTCTGTGGAAGACACAGTGATGTATTGCATCTTTTCTACCCTTGCCTCCTAGAGATGGGTCATTTTGCCCATTTCTTGGCAAACTACAGAAGCGCAGATTCTTTCAGTCATGCACAATCAATTGTGGTTCATTATCCAGAGCTAAGCAATTGACTGAACTATTGCACAAAGTTAGTGTAGCATCATGAATGAGCAGTAAACCTGAGTGAAATAGATTTCTAGAGAATGTTTTATGCCAGCCCAAGATTTCCCTACATGCACCACTGAAATCTACTCATGAAAATAATGAACATGCACCTTTGACTCCCGTTGGATCCTAAGCTCCTTCCAGGCAGGCACTAAGTCTGTTCTATTTTCCACTCTAAACCTTTACTAAGCACTCCAAATCTAGTACTAAGCATGTGTGAAAGGGAATTTTATAGCAATAAGTTTTTATTTAACACATGCAAAGCCCTCTAGGAGGGCTCACCTTACCTTCCAGCACCCTAAATTCTGAACTGGCCTCTGGCCTTGCTCTGATTCTTCCATCTTTCAGACTCTTTTCTCAGGAAGTTGATGCCTGGATTGCAGAGTGCAGTGGTTTCAGTTGTGTATTCTGGGGTCAAAACACCTAGCGCTTGTCTCAGTTCTGCCACTTGTTAGTAAAGCTGGGGCAACTTACATGTCTTCTTAGTGTCTAGCTTTCATCATCAAGAGAACTGGATGGATGTCTACTGAGCTCACAGAATAAAATGTTCCTGTTTAGAGTTAATGGAGCAGTTTCAGTGGCAGCAGAGATACAGATGTTGATAGTATAGGGAATTTGAAGGGCACCATGCGATGCTTCTAGAGATCCTGGTTGTCTAAATGGGTCTAGCTGAAGGGAGATCACTTAGCTCAGGTTAGCGACCATCTTGTCAGCATATATTTTGAAATTTACAAAAATGCTATTAGGGATTCCAATCAATCAAACTTTCACAGAATATTCATTTTTTTTATTGCCTAGAGCTTCATTAAGTTTGTGTTACATGACTAGGAAAAAGTAATAAACTGAGAGTTTGTGAGTTAGTGTTTTATTTTACTCTTTCTTGTTTACCTTCTCGTTATTTTTAAAACATGGAAATCAAACATTCAACAGAAAAAGAGAGAAGCAAGGAAAGAACCTGCAATCGTTGTCTTAGTGACTTTCTCATGGCTGGGACAAAATGTCCGACACTCACACCTTAAAGGAAGAGAGGTTTGTTTGTTTATTTGTTTGTTTATTTGTTTGTTTGTTTACTTATTTGAGGCAAGGTCTCATTATGCAGTGAGTTCAGTTCTGGCCTTGGATTTGTTACGTAGCCCAGGCTAGCCATGAACTCACGGTAATCCTTTTGCCTTAGCCACCTATGTGCTGGGATTACAGGCGTACACTACCATACTTTGGGAGAGGTTTATTTTGGCTCATGTTTTCAATCTCTACTTGGCTGGCTCCATGGCAGAAGCAGCGCAGTGAAAGAGTCTGGCAGAAAAAAGCTGCTCTTGTCATGGTGGACAGGAAACAGAGGAAAAGGAGGAGCTGGGGTAGACCCTTCTGCTCACACCCCCAGGGACCCTTCCCTTCCAACCAGCCCCACCTGTCAGCACATTCAGCTATGGATTCATCAGTGGTGTAAAACATTGTTGCCCTTCTTTTCCTTATATATCAGAGATTATAAAATATAAATGCAGAAATCCACCTTCTTTTGCCCAATTTTATGATTCCTCTTTAGATCAGAAAAGAATGAGCCATACCTAAATACTAATCTATGGCATTCTTACAATGTTTCAGATACTATGCCAAGTATTTAAAATAAATCACTTAACACAAGAACCCTATGGGCCATGTCATCAGTAAGGAAACCAAAGCAAAGAGAGCTCAAGTCTCCTGCTAAAGGTCACAACACTGAGCAGTAGCTCTGACAACACCCATTAAAATGTCCTAATTAAATTGGGATTGTTTCATGGATTTTGACATTATATAAGAGAGGTTGACACATTGCTGCCTAGCCAAACCGACTGATTTTAGATGATGACTTTCATGGTCATTTACATACCCAACCAGGTCAACTGATTAGTGATCCCATAGATTACCAACAATAACTACTGTTATGGCTGAGCCAAATGTAAGAATCATCTGGAAAAGAACTGATTAGGTTCCATAGAACTTCAACTAGTCTTGTGAAGAGTAAAGCGTGGAACAACTTCACTGAAACTAAACTTTAATAAAATCTTTAGTCCTCTTTCCCAATCTCCAAACCTAAAGTTGCGTTAAACATTCCTTCATTGAGTTGACCAGTCTCTTACATGTGCAAGCCAGTAAAGTTCACGATTGTTACCCCAGGCAGCCGTGGTTTACAGTGCACCTGCGTAACACACTGGCACCAAAATGATTAACTTCTTATGCTTCTAACATATGGACCAGACTGTCAGAGGCTAGTCTTGTCTTCTAAGAAGAACATGCACTATTCTAGCTAATATGACCCAACTTTCTAGGGGAAAAAGTGTTGAGTTGTGATCTGTGTCTAAGTTGAAAGATTCTAATTATAATGGCTTTGTTTCTATCCCTGGAGTTACCTTTTTAACAAAGGGTTGGAGAGAATGACCTGAAAGCTCCATTATAAAGGGAACTTATTGGATGAATTAATAAACTGTAAATGACTTTGAGCCTTTTCTCTCCAATATAAGCTACGGAAATATGAAAAAATATGGAAATAAAAGGTAAGAAGCCCTAATCTTAAATGAGAACATTTTTCTTTTCTATGACTGAGCATAATGGTAGAGAAAAGCAGAAATTTATTTTTCTTATATTTCTGACCATTTGAAAATCAAAGGCACTATCTTTGCCATACTTCACTGGATCATTAAAGGAATAAATGACTCTCAACTGAACTGCCACTTAAAACGTACTTTAGCTGTAATATTTGGAATTTATGCAAGAGCTATTCAAGAGCTATGAAAATATATTGGGCAAAAAATAATGGATCTGATTCACAACAAATGGTAACATTCCCAATATTAGAGCTTTTATCACAACTAATTATTTGTTTGCAGTATTGGGCCTTTGCACGAAGCTCTATCCCCAGCCCTTTGAGCCAGGATCTCATTAAGCTCCCTAGGCTGCACTCAAACCTATGATCTTTTTGCCTCAGCCTCCACAGTGCTGAGATTATAGACACACGTGACACCATGTCCGGCTTCAACCCATGATTAAAGTTAATTTCAGGGTTTCTCCCCAAGGCCCATCCCCAGGTGTAACAGTAATAGGACACCCTAGAGCTAGGGAAACAGGGCCCCACCCTAAGGCTACCTGGGATGAGCAAACCTAGCAGGGAAACCCCTAGACTGCAACAGTTCTATGGGGTCCACAGAGCTCTCAAGATGTTTTTCACAAAAAGACTTACTCGGTTCAGAAGCCCTGAAAGTACCTGAGCATCATCTCTCAGCACTTTGCAGACGACCGGACTATCACAATCAATATTCCTCACAGTTCTTAACCATGAAACTCTCTTATTCATCTTGCATCTCTTCACGTCCCCCAAATCTAGTGTTTCATAAAGCACGTGTTGGAATACACTGCCCTGCACTGAAAATAGAGGACATTTCTAAGCCTGCAAACCCGCAACAGCAACTTCTTTTGCACATTGGGAAATAGACTGACGTTAAGTCTGTACACAGTAGAATATTCCATGAGGAAATGAATCTAGGGCTGGGAGTTTAGCTCAGTGGTAAAGTGTTCATCCAGTGTGTGTGAGGTCCTGGGTTCGATCTCCAGCACCACACGCACACACACACACACACACAATTTTAAGTAAATAAAAATGAACAGGGCTTTGCTTGAGGCCTTGAACAAGAGAACAGCCTGGATCTGTTAATTAGCACTAACTGGAGATCTTCCTTTGTCTTCATGGGCACCAGGCCTGGTGAGTAACATGAAGGAGAGGGGAGAAGGAAGAGAAGGAAGTGCCATTCGGTCCCAACACCCAACTTTATTTGCTTTGGAGGACCATCAAGAGGGACGCTGTGGCACTGCTGCATGTCTGAGAGCCTGGATGAGGCACATCTATGGCCAGGCCAGTGATTCTTGGCAGTTATGCTACTCAGTGTGTGGCAGTAAGCATGTAAAATGTGGCTAGTGTAAACTGAAAAGTGTTCTCAATGTAAAGCACACACTGGATTTTGAGGACAGTACCAAAGAAGGAAAATATCTCAATAATTTTTTATTAGTCACTTATCGAGTGAAATATTTTTGATGTGAATAAAGAATAAAGAAGCTAAGCTATCTGGGCATGGTGATGCACATTTATAATCCCAGCATTCTGGGAGGCTGAGGCAGAAGGATCAGAAATTCAAGCCCAGCCTGGACAATTTAACAGGACGCTGTCTCAAAATAAAAGAGGGCTCAGGATGTCGCTCAGTGTGAAGGCTCTGAGTTCAATTCCTGGTACTGAACAAAATCCATATTATTGAAATTAATTCCACCTTTTCGTTATTTCATAGCAACTCAAGAGAACATTTGGCTAGAGATTATTCCGGGTGCTTTCCTTAATGCACATCCCTTGTGCAGGCTGGAAAGTGGTCAGAGCATTGAATCAAACCTACTGGATGCCAAGTTCACGTAGATCTTAGAGGGTCTCCTCACCTACAGCCTGACCTCTTTATCCCACCACAGCTGATACGGTAGGAGAAACTTCAGGCAGAATTTTTTAAACAAAGAAACATTTAAGCTGTTTATACTTGAACAAAATGAAAACAGCTCTTGCAGAATACAAATCCAAAAACCTGAAGGCACTGGGAGGGATCAAGAAGACTTTTCAGAGATGCTCTCTTGGCCTCACAAGCACGCCACACACTTGCTGTGCCCTCATGGACCTTACGGAAGAAAATCGGATTCCTATGGACAAAGACTGAAAACCATTAAGAAGGGGCCAAGAGCCAGGACAGTGTGGCATCTGCTAGAGCTGCCAGTTCAAGCACACAGAAGGATGAGGTTCCAGGAATCACAGAGGCTGCGGCAGTGAGGACATAGCTTCTTGTGGACTGCTGCTTTCTGCCGCTGCCTCTCCGTCTGCCCTTTACTCACCTGTGTGAGCCACTAGCTTCTGGGAAAACCCCATCCTGCTCACTCCTCCGGGGAAAGGGCCTGCGATCACTTTCAGATGGCAGAAGTCACTGCAATCACTTTCACATTCTTCAGCAAGTGTAGGAGTCTTGAGGGCCCCATCCTTGGCTCTCACATTCAGAATGTGGGGTTCTCAATGCAGTGCCTTCTGAAGTTCGCAGCTTGTTAAAACAGCCCTTAGGCGTTGGTGGGCTTGCAGCCAGCACCATAAACCACAGTATGGCCCAGGTTTCTGATGTGCATGCTTCAAAAGTTCATGGCATGACCAGGCAATTCAGTTTGCAAATCACTCTCAGACTCCACCTAGCGAAAGCCTCTTGAGTACCAGCTCCTCTTAGGAGCTGCAAGGTGGAGCCGGTTAAATGCACGAGGTCCTTGTCCTCAGTGACTTTCTCCAGTGGTGCCTGCCAGGAATTCACCCCCCACACACACACATACACTTCGCTGGGCAAGACAAGAAACGTCCTGGAGCCTATGCTTCAGCTGTTTTGCAGAAACAGGGAGGCAGGATGGAACACTCTAGAAAGCAGAATTAGTAGGAGGTGGGAAGTTAGGCGACCTGTGCTGACTCTATATTCTGTATATAAATGAAATACACAAGTCCTTGTCTCCTTCAGCTTGTGATCTTATCACATGGTCACCTGAGACAGAATTGCTTGGCTGGTAGGTTGAGGGGTTGTACTGTTCAATTCTGACAGTAGACAGAAGTCTGTATAATTAAAGGCTACTATTTCCATTATTCACAGGTGACCTTCCGTGTCATTCCCGTTGTTCTGAGACAAGAAGCTGACCTCATCCACTCTACCGTGGTGATGGGCAGAATCCCCCACTCATGAGGGGACTGGCCAGCTTCCTGGGAAGAAGGTTGGAGAGAGCTTTTGGGTTGTGGGCTGGCCCTTGGTGAGGACTCAGCTACAGCAGGCATCTCACTTTCCTTGAGTCAGTCAAGAAAGACTTTCACTTTTTCTCCAACTCGATCCACCCACACTTCCTGCCAGGAGGGCTGCTCTTTAACTGTTATCTCAGGCCCACTACTTAGATTTTCAGATATGTTCTGATAATAAAGGTTACTCTTGGTACTGATGTTACTTTTTGGGATCCTAGGGATCAAACCTAGGGGCACGATTGCCAAACCAGACATTCCTTGCTCTTTAATTTTTTTTTCTTTTGGTACCAGGGATTGAACTCAAAACTTCACATTTGCTAGGCAGGTATTGTGCTACTAAGCTATATCCCTGGTCCTTGTAAAGTTTTGAGACAGGGTCTCACTAAGTTGCCCAGGCTGGTTTGGAACCTGTGATTCTCCTGACTCAGGACCCAGAGTTGCTGAGATTACATGCATGTAACACCACACCCACCAACTGATGATTTATTCTTATTTTTAACCTGTATGTATCTATAATAAGCTCCCCTCCTCCCTGGAGGCTGGACAAATGGCTCTGGGACTTTGCTATGGGCTGGCTCCTTGGGTGCAGGGACTAAGGGCAGGGACTAAGGGCAGAGCTCCTTTCCTCGACAAGATCCATAGACCCTCTCGGGCAGGCTACAAGTGTTTCTCTGGGCCTTATATAGAAAGATGACACCCCTACATTCCCCATATTTAGGGTTTTTATCCTCAAAGCTCTTTGTGATCAGTTATGGGCAGAGTCAAAATTCCTCTTTTGGAACCTGTAGTACCTCAGAATGTGATTGTACTTGAAGGTGGGGCTCTTAAAGAGATACTAAATTAAAAAGAGACTATTGGGGGGGTCCCTAGCCCAATCTGACTAGTCACCTTATCAGAAGAGGTGATTAGAACACAGACAACATACAAGTAAAAGAATTGTATTAACCAGAAAAATTTTTTTTAAAAAACATAAAGTTGGACAACTTATTCAACCTAAGACTTACAACAAATTTGTAATAGTCAAGACAGTGTGGTATTGATGAAGGGGTAGGTAGATACATAGGTTAGTGAAACAGACCCACATGTAATAATCAACTGATTTTTTGCAAAGGTACAAAAGCAACTCAATGGAGAAAGGTAGTTATTATAAGAAATGGTTTTGGAACAACTGGACATACTTATGGAGAAATAAAGGAACCTCCACCTTACCTTATGTAAAAATCAACCAAATTGACTCCTAGAATGAAATCTAGAATGTAAAAAGATTTGTTGAGCGTCTGTTCATACGCAGCTAAGCACGCAGACTACTTAAGTATCTGCTGGGTCTCACTAGTAGTCTTTAGCGTCCCTGCTCAGTTTTTCCGTCCTCATCCTGATGCTGTTCTGCTCAGAAGTCACCCTGACCACTGCAGTTCAGGTGGGCATCCCGAGCACCCTCATTCAGCTCTGTAGTCTGGCATCTCCTTCCTATCCTGCTTCCTTTTCATGGCCTCCTTCTGCTCTGAGAGGCCTTTTTCCTACGTCCCATTGTTATTATTATTTACATGCGGAAGTCTATGAGATCATAGGTGAGATCTTGAGAAGGTGATTGGATCACAGGGGTATCAGGGCTGCTTTGCTATTAGAGGGCAAAGCCTGGTTAAAGCTTAGTCACTGTGAGTGTGATCTGGAAGTTTCTATCTCCCTCCAGGCTGTTGCCTTGACTTGCTACTTCCTGTCTGTCTTGAGGTGAGCAGCTTTCCTCTGCCAGACCATCTACCATGCCTCTTCTGTCTGGTGCCTGCCACCCATGCAGGGACTGAAACTTCTAAGACATGAACCAAAATAAATCTCTACTCCTTTAAGTGGTGGGGGTCACATATTTTGTCCCAGTGATGAGGAAAATAACTAAGATATATATATTTCATTAATCAGCTACTTCTATCTGTCTTTCCTAGTATGAGACCCCAGTTTAGAATGCCTCATTACTCCCAGACAACACAATTTTCTCCACTCTCTTATTTTTCTTCCAAGAAGCCTTTCTTCATTAAAAATCTTTTTTTGGGGGGTGGGGTACTGGGGATTGAACCCATGGCCTTGCACTTGCCAGGCAGGTGCTTGTGCCACTGAGCTAAACCTCCAGCCCCTTCATTAAAAATCTTACTTCATGTTATCCCATAAGAGTTTCCGGCCCTTTCCTTCTATATTTACTTGTATAGGCACAGTGTTTACATTGCCACATTTATTGATTCATGTACCTATTCAGAATTTACATATTTTGTCATCCTTTACACATTTGTGGATTTGGCATTACCTCTGACCATTCTGGCTGTGACCATCCTCTATGTATTCTGGAAAATACCTAGGCACGGCACCATATCTCAACAGATAGTAAATCCATAATTGTCTGGTAACTGAGATGCACACTCAGGTTAAGCAGAAAGAAACAAGCCTCATGTGAGGGGGGACTCACTTCCCAGGGTTCCCTGATGGGACCGGCTCATCTGAGGTCCATTTCAGGACCTGCCAGGCACTTGTCCCCACTTGTGGCCCTGAAACTGTGTCACTTACTCTCAAGGCTTGCGTAAGACCCCTTTGCTGAACTGCCAGGATAGAAGAGCAACTATAAATGGAAACTCCCAAGAGATGACTGCCAACAGACACCCTCTTCAGGGCTCAGTGCCATCAACTTCAGGAGTGACAGGATCAAAAATCAGACCACTGACATCAAGAACAGATGTTAAAGTGCTTTAAAGATATTATAAGATGGGGCTCATCCCCTTCCCCATCCAAATACAGAGGAGCAAACAGAAGTCAAAAAAGACTCAGCATTGATTTTCACTGCAAATCAAATACCAAGGAGGAGACCTGTGAATTCCTGGACCGAAAACAATGGTAATAAAACTCAGTTCCAGGTTCTGAAACAAAACTAGATTCTGAGGTTCAGAGAATGTTTTACTCATTTTCTTCCAGTTTCTCTCAAATTCCTACTTCATTTAAAACCCCAAACTCCTATTTAGAAGTCAAAATTCATGATGCAAAGACAGAAATGAACTTTTCAAGTTCTTTTAGAAATCTCTTCTTGTCCTTCTCTGAGCCTTTTGAACTTTTTTTGTAGTTTATTGGGGAAGTAGAACATCCCCCAAAGAGGAAAATATGCCATGAAACCTTGTTATCACATCTTTGCTTTTAATGTTTTTCCATCTAGATCATTCAGTTCAAAAAGTTCCAGCTGAAGGGCTATAAAGTAGTGTTGCTGCCACATCAAATTTTCACCATAAAATCTCCTGAGGCTTTCCAGTCAATAGGAGAGATTACAAAGAAAAGCTCATCTGAAAGTACTCATCGGCAGGCAGAAGGGAGGTTGTGTCAGCATGGTGGGGGAAGAGAAGCCATTCTCTTACTGAACCTGATCATCCCTTACTGAAGTCTTGGGCTGAGAGCCCCTTCAAGTACAATCATCTGCTCTATCAGATGCAGCTAGTGCTAGGAGGGGGCTGGAGAAAACAGGAAGAGCCCTGCCTCCTGGTCACCCTGGGTCTCAAGATTTCACTGCACACATTTAAACTCACCAGTGCTCTGAATTGCGCATGAATAGGAAGGTGGGGACAAGAAACAGAAAATTACCACACAGATATTTATCCATGATTGACTATTATGCCTACTGCTACAGTTTGGATCTGGCCCTCGTGTTAAAGGTTTGGTGCCCAGCTTGGCACTATTGGGAAATGACACACCCCCTTTAGGAGGTGGAGCCTAGTGGGAGGTCTTTAGGTCATTGGGGGCATGCTCTTCAGGGGGATTACAGAACCTAGTATCTTCTTCTTTTTCTCTTTTACTTCTCAGCCACGAAGTGAGCAGTTTTGTTCTACCACACAATCTTGCTATGATCATCTGACCTCTAAAGGTTTGGTCCACTATGATATGCTCCTTACTGAGGTGCAGAGAAACCAGGCCAAGTGACCATGAACTGAACCCTTTAGAACTGTGAGCCAAAACAAACCTTTGTTAAACTGCTGCTTTCAGTTACTTGTTCCAGTAACGGAAGTTCACACAGTTACACATATATACAGAGGTTGGTCTTTACAGTCTTGATAAGAAATTTTAAACCAAGTCCCAGTACTTCCATTTGATATCTATCAGTGACAGGAAGATTACCTGCCCAGGAGCCCAGACAAGAAGACAATTTGAAAGGACAGAAAAGTCAGCCTGGGGCTTTCTGATGCCTGTTTTTGAAAGCAAAGAACAGCAGCAGTCTAGTTAACAGAAAACTTCTTAACTGGAAAAAATTCTTCAATAACAAAATGGAAGGTTTTTTTGTCTTTTAAAGGGGCTTTCTTACCTCTTGGGGGAAAAAAACCCATATTACTGTGAATTACAGAAAGAAAAATATATAAAGCATAAGTATTCAGCATAATGAATATTACGAAGCAAATAACCAAGAAGCCAATGGAGATCAAGAGCTAGAGTGTCAAAACACTGCCAATACCACAAGGGCTCTTCTTAGATGTCCTCACTTCTCAGCATTGAGGAGTCCCCCACTGGACTCTGTTTAAGTTTAGGGTTAGCATCCCCCAATGCCTCTTAACTTTGATATTTTTCATTCTTCCTTACAGTTCATCCATCAAAGAAGCATGTAAAGTAAATGCCCATAATACCTATATTCATCAAACTACTCTGACGTACTTTTTTGACTCTGCTTTGTAGCACTGGAGGTTAAACTCAGAGCCTCACAAATGCTAGGCAAAAGCTTTGTTACTGAACCATCCCCCCCAACACACACACACAGTCATTTTCAAAATTTTATTTTAGAATAAGATTTTACTAGACTGCCCAGATTGGCCTCAAACTTGTAGTACTCCTGCCTCTAGTTTCTGAGTAGCTGGGATTACTATGTCTAGCCCAATTTACTTTTAGTAAACAATTATTTAAGGGTTTGAAGCAGAATAAACAAAAATAAAAATGAAGCCAAAATGTTTCTCATGCACTGAAAATGTTAGCATGCTCTTCTCCAGAACACAGGATGTGAGAGACCCTGCTTCTAACAGGAAGGCTTAGCCACTTCCCCATCCTAAGGGGAAAGCATTTACCTGGAACAAATATTTCAGCAAAAATAGCATAATGGTCCAGTTAGGTTTTCCCACCTGTGAAATATTAATTATATTTTATATTATTTAATTAAAATACTGATATAGATGTTTTAAAAGTTAAAGCTTAATTAATATTCAACAAACATCACTTGATGTTTGTGGGCAATTATCATGACTAGGAGATAAATTAGCTCTCAATTCTAAATAGAAAGTGACGCTAAAAGGAAGTTCTAGACCTGGGCATTGGTAACACACATCCACAATTCCAACACTCCGGGAGGTTGAGGCAGTAAGATCGCAAATTCAAGCCCAGCCTGGGCAATTTACTGACTTAGTGAGACACTGTCTCAAAAGAAAATAAAAGGGACTGAGATGAAGGCCCTGATTCACTCCCCAGCACCACAAAAAAGGTCAAGTTGCTTCATGGCACAGTCCTGTTGCTTGCACAGCCCCCTTGTTGCTTAAACACCAGTTTGTTACAGGAAGCTGCTCCTTGTGTTTGTTAATTGAGTGCATTTTATGCTGTTAATTGAGTGCAAGTTACCAAGGTAACTGTCCATCCTGGAGACACCAGCAAGTTGCCAAATTCATCTTGACACAGCTAAAATCCAGGGCACCAGCTAAAGGAGGTGCTGGGGATGGTGGCACACACCTGTAATCCCAGCCCTCAGGAGGCCAAGGTAAAAGGATCACCAGAGTTCAAGGCCATGACAGTATTTAGACCCTAACTGGAGTAATAAAACCGAATCACGCTAATAAGTTTGGATGTTTATGTGTGACTTAATTCTACTCAAAATGTGGAGAAAATTAACCTTGGGATTTCAAAAGAAATTATTATGCATACAATTTAGGTTACAAAGCAGCTTGTCCAGATGTCACGTTGTTCCTAGACTTTTTTCACTTGGAGAGCAATGTCAAGATAAGGTTCAGAAAAAGTTATGAGCTCTTTGGGAAAAAATGAAAAAGAAGCAGCAGCAGAGGCCCTTTGTTCCCCTTCCTCCCTGTGGTGAGCCGCTCAAGCATGGCTGGGGCGCGCTGCAGAGTCTTGCTTTCTGCGTAGCGCCACCTCGTGGCCTGGAATGTGAATGCTTCTATTCACAAACATTGAAAATTTCAGTTGGGAACGGGTTTGATACATTATGACTCACAGTTATAGAGAATGTAAATGCTAGCTGGAGAATCATTTAGGTATATTTTACTTCAGAGAGTACACTGCCTATTAACGATGGTGTGTCACTGCCTCTGCACAGAAGTACCCTGAGGAGAGGCCTGTACCCTGGAGTGTGGGGAAACACGGGCCAGTCCTGTCCACACTGCCGGGACCTCCCAGGTGGAACATCATGAACTGAATCCTGCTGTACCCAGGAAGATCTGGAGAGGAAGCTGGCAGCAGCCTCCTGATGGGCACTCTACTGCAAGCTTTGTTTATAGGAGTGTATTTTAAGAAAGCTAAGAGCCTGGTTTCAAATTTTCTCCTGAGGTTAAATGAAGCAAAGGTTATATGTAGACTGTAGCTTGTTTTTTTCCCTTAGCCAGACTTTACTCTGCATGTTGTTGCAAATTAGACTTGGAGGGCCGGGGATACAGCTTAGTGGCATAAGCGCCTGCCTGGCAAGCTCAAGGTTTTGAGTTTGATTCCTGGTACCAAAGGAAAAAAAAATCAGTCTTGGCCCAAGAGGAACATGCCTGTAATCCCAGCATTCTGGGAGGCTGATTCAGGAGGATTAAGAGTTTGAGACCTGCCTGGCCAATTTAGCAAGACCTAACCTCATCTCAAGAAAAAAACTATTTTGGGGATGTAGCTCAGTAAGAAGACCCTTGGTTCAATACCCCAGGGTGTGGGGGATCAGACTTGGCAGTCACTTTCTTTTAGCATATGTCAGTCCCATGGTAGAACAGCACCAATGGTTTTAAGAAGAATGTGAGAAGACCAACATAATAAAAGGTTTTTGTTTCTCTTTCTAAAAAGCATAACCACAGCTGTTTTCAGGCACAAAGGCCTTAAGAGTCGGGCTGTGAGGAGACTGAGTCAGCTGCCCCACCTACAGCAGCAGAAGCCCAGGTAAGTCAGAGGCGCTCCACCCCCTTAAAACCCACTTGGCACAACAGCGAAGAGCAGGAAGCTCTCCTCTCTAGCCCCTTTCTTCTTTCCTGGCCCGAGGGCTGATGGAGCAGTGACACAGAGGTGGTCAGTAGGTGAGGTCAGTATGTTCCAGCTTGATTAGGAGCACAATGGAGTGGCCTGGGGGGATGACAACTAGGTAGGAAGTTGGACCAGGCAACCTCTGAGATCTGATGATCATTGATTCACAATACTTTTCACTTGGGATCATACAAGAGTGGAAATAGTGACTATAAAAACACATGAACAGCTGAGAAACTGGGGTATGACAAATTATTCTAGAGTTTTTGAAGAACCTTGTAACCAACCAGTTTTGTCTTTTCTTTAGGCACTGTCCCCAGCACCCTACTTGGTTCAAAGATCCAGCATCATATTTGGAGGCTGGGAATGATTTCAGAAAAAAGTTAACCATGTTTTTCAAGACATCTCCCTATGCCATTCAAACTAGCCTTGACTTCATGACAACCCTCCTGCCTCAGCCTCCAGAATGGGATAACAGGCATGTGCCATCATTCCCAGCTGCAAACCATGTTTCTTTGCTTGCTCTAAGACAGGTGAGAGGTCTCAGGAAAATACAGTATATACAAATGGTGTCCTAAGTCTGGAGAATAATTACAAGAGGATTTCCCCCTGACTGTTGAACTTGGCATATAGTCTCAGAAATAAAATTTTGCTCAACAAAAAAAAAAGGAGTGGAAATAGTCTTTGCAATAATTCTAGGTAAACTGAGGCTACCTGAGAATTCTTAGCATGGAAGAATGAAAATATATGGCTGTATAACTGGAAGAAGAAAGAGGCATGAAAATGACAACCCTGAGAGTTAATGTTATGGAAAGTGCACACACATTTCTACTGAACAGTTAAATTACAAAAGAAACAATCACTCTTCTTTTCCGGAACTCAGCTAGACCCTTAAGTCTACTTAATGAAGTTCAATGTTAGCAGCATGGCCGGGGCAGTATTTAGATCCTAACTGGAAACATGACATGGACTTGACAAACATCAGGATTAGGCTGTCAGGGGGTTCCCAGGTACCTGTTTTGGTCAAAGGGATTGAGAAGAGTTGCTGAAGAAGCTTGTTTTCTGACGTTCTCAGGACTACGACCACATCAGCAGGGAGGGTGTCTCTGTTTTTCTCAAGAACCCCGGAAGCATCATATAATACCTGCAACACAAACAGCAGATGGCAAGTTACCAAGGCAACTGTCCATCCTGGAGACACCAGCAAGTTATAAAATTCATCTTGACAAAGCCAGGTTTTAGAATCCAGGACAGCAGATAAGGGAAGTGCTGGAGCCATAGTGGCACACACCTGTAATCCCAGCCCTCAGGGGGCTGAGGCAGAAGGATCACTGCGAGTTCAAGGCCATTCTGAACTGCAAAGAGACCGTGTCTTGAAAAACAAAACAAAACCAAACAGACAGAAAAAAAACAGATAAGGGGGGAAAGTTGTCATTTTGACAGGTCAACTTGGGTTCTTGTTCACCTGTCTTTGAAGAACAGGATCCTATGGAAGATAATTCGCATCAGAATAATTATTAAAATATATTGAACACTTACTATGTGCAAGCAACCACCTTATGAGAGAAACATTATTATCTTCCTTTTATTGATGGGCAGGCAGAAACTTGAAATGAGATTGAATAACGTGAGTAGTAGGCATCAAACTTGTGCAGTTGGGCTCCATTCTCATACCAGAAAACTCTCACAGAGTCCAAGGGGTACACATGGGGATCTGAGTGATCTCTCAAGGATGTTGGTTGAACAGATTTTGGTTCTCAGAACACAGGGGATCTAGCTCAAAGAAATCTTAATACCCCAGAGACCCCTTCCCTCGTTTATAATTAAGAGTGTCTTTGTTTTTGTTTCAGTCCTGGGATTTGAACCCAAGAACACTCTATCACTAAGCCACATTAGCAGCCTTTTATTTTTTATTTTGTGACTGGGTTTTGCTAAGTCTCTAAGTTTCCCTGACTGGACTCAAACCTGGTATTCTCCTGTTTCAGTTGCCCAGAGCGCTGGGACTGCATGTGTTACAAATAAGTTTTAAATAAGTGGATTCAGGACTAAATATAGAGTCCAGAGAAAAAGGGATCTGTTATGATTTAGACCTGGACTGTTTCCCCAAAGCCTCATATGTTCAGAGGTGAGGCTTTGCAAAGGAGACTGGAACATGGGGATCCTGTGCTCATGAGTTCATGGCTACGTGTGCGCTTAGGAGGTGGGGCTTCATCAGAAGGTGGTCATTGGGGGTCACCTCACCATGTGGTACAGAAGCCTTTGGAACTGGTTCACAGGTAGAGTATAGAGAGGTTTGGCAATGTCAGCTAGAGCCCTAGAATATTTCAGGCAAACATTGATAGAGATTCTAGTCAGAGCTCAAAAGCAAGAATGACAGTAATGCACACAATAAAGTCTAGCCTCAGGAAATTTTAGTTGGTAATAAGAATTTCATTGGTAATTGGACTCCAGACCACATATGTTATACTCTGGTAGAC
This sequence comes from Dolichotis patagonum, assembly GCA_004027295.1. Classification (NCBI taxonomy): domain Eukaryota; kingdom Metazoa; phylum Chordata; class Mammalia; order Rodentia; family Caviidae; genus Dolichotis; species Dolichotis patagonum. The sequence continues at coordinate 36,253 of PVJX010013794.1, forward strand.
AGTTTATCTACATGTTGTTCATGTCTTGAGACCGCAGAAGACTGAGATATAGCTGGAAGAAATTATGGAAGAAATTGATATGATGGAATATGATGGAAGAAATTTCAAGGAAACCCAATATTCAGGCCGCTAGCATGGTTACTGCTTGCTATTGCTAGCAAAAGCTATAGTAAGCAAATGGCAGCATTCAGTGATTTATAAAGTGCAGTTTATTTTTATTTTTTAAAGTTTTATGTTTGTATGTTGGTACTGGGATTAAACTCACAACCTCATGCTTGTCAGACAGGAATGCCGCTGAGCTAAATCCCCAGCCCTAATTAAAGTGCCATTTATTCAGACAAAAACTGCCTACAAAGTTGGGGCAGTGGTGATGATAGTTGCTGAAAAGATTAGCATTAAAAAGAAGCCAAATTGGCGGGGCATGGTGGTATACATTTGCAACCACAAAATTCGGGAGGCTGACACAGGAAGATCACCGTAAGTTCAAAGCCAGTTTAGGCTACATAGTGAGTTCAAGGCCAACCCGAACTACATAGCAAGACCTTGTCTCAAAAAAAAAAAGCCAAATGCTTTGCATCAGGACAGTAGGAAAGTTGATTTGAGGTTACCTCAGGAATCAGCAAGACCCTAAGCCTGACAGACTCAAACATGCAAAAGTGAATGACATTACTCTGAGGAGAGAGCCCCAAGTCTGCTTAAGAATTGGTTCCCAGGGATTCATTTCACAGCGCTGAGCCTTCCAGGCACTCAGAGACCTGCAGTCCAGGTCCAAAGGGGTGCAGCTGCTGCTTGAACTGGTGAAGGGCCTTGACATTATTCAGGTGATGCTGGTTTTACAAGTATATATAGACTACAGTGTGGTGGGGTCAAGGAGGCTACCAATCAGATTTCAAAAGAAGCCTGGGAGGCCAGGCAGTGTGTTCCTGCCTGAAGGGACAGCTGTAAGAGTGAAGCCAAAAGTTCAGTGAAAACCCAAGGAAGTCGGAGACATCACATATATGGAGCATCTATTGAGGAAGGCCAAAGGCAATGAGCAAAGTCACCCCAAGGCAAAGTTGTGAGGCTGCAACCGGCAGTGCTGCAGAGGTAAAAACACTCAAGCCCTTTAGAGTTCATATCTCATTACGACTTGTTTCAAGTGCTGGGCATGGAACTACAAGATTCAATGTTTGCCCTCCTGGGTTTTAGTCTTGCTTTGGTCCCAGTCCTTTTTATCCTCCTATTTTTCCTTTTTGGAATGGGAGTCTAACCCTGTGCCATTGTATGTTTAACTTTCTTTTTGATTTTTCACAGTGGCTCACAACTAAGAGTTTGCCTTGAGTATTAGCAAAGACTTTAGATTTGGACTTTTCAGCAATGCTGAAACGGTTACAACTTTAGTAACTCTTAAAGAAGAACTAAATACCTTTGGAATAAATAGATACACATGAGTCTTTTGATAGAAAGAGGTAAATGTTATGGTTGAAATCTCAAATTTCTCCCCAAATTTCTCCTCATGCATTCAGAGATGGAGAATTTTGGGAGGTAATATAGGGGCACTGAGTATTTGTAGGTGAGTGTGCTATTGGAAGGGGCCTAGGTCACTGGAGGTGTGACCTAGAAGGATGTATCACCCTCCCTGGGACCTCAGTTCTCTCTCTGCTTCCTGGTAGCCATGACATGAGCAGTTTTCTTCTACAACTGGCCCTTTTACTATGCAGCTGAACCTACCAGTCACGGACCTGAGCCCCTGAAACTGAGGCAAGAAACCTCTCCTCCTGTAAGTTGTGGGTGTTGGGCATTGTGTCTCAACAGTGAAGAAAGTGGCTAAGACAGGATACTAGAGAGCAAAGGAAGGAGAAAAAAGGAAGAGAAGTAGATAGGAAAAATGGGTATAATAGGAGGAGATGGAAACAGAGGTGACAGAACAGGAAGCAGAGAGAACAGGGTGGTGGATCAGGGTAAGGTTTGGTATCTCCAAATTAGAGGACATTAAAATGCAGTCAGATATTAGTGTTAAGGTAAATAAAGTAGTTAAGGACAAAAACTGAATTGCAGTTTATAACAAGAATCCAAAATACATAGCATAAAGTACTACATGGAAAGAAACATGATCCCCTCTCTTTGTACGAGAATTACCTTTTGGCCATGTCTAGTCAGGCAAAATTATTTTCAATGCCATGATATGAATATGAAAGATAATTTTGACTCAACTTGTGTGGACAAAATAGTCCCCAAAGCCTAGTATTAAACTCCTATCTATTTTCTGGATCCAGGGCCTCAACAAACCCTACAAGAACCAATTAGCCATAATTCAGTTGGCTCCTCTGGGAGTAGCAGGAGCAATGAGTTTCTGGCTACAGAGCTGGGGAATTTCCTCAATCACTCACTAATCTGCTTCAGGAACTGGAAATTGACAAGGAAACATGAAGTGTGAGGAGTGGAAATTTCAGTTAACATTGTAAAAGCTTAACATCTGGATAATGAAGTGAAATTCTTCCCCCTCATCTGGACCTTTCTGGTAGCACGTAGACAGACGTATGCTTAAGGTGCTAAAGGCTGAGCCACACTGTGCTGGTAACCCTCCTGCAGTATCCAGGCATCTCCAAATGACTTCAGAATGTGAACATTCCCTGCGGAACGCCACAAAGTCTGTAGTATGTTTTCTCTCTGGAGAGCTGTCAGTTCCGGGCCAGCCTTCAGGTGAGCAGCAGATGGTGGCTCTGCGGGCCACCTCAGCGAAACACTGCTTCTATGCCAAGGCAGCTTTCAGTGAGCAGAAGCAATGATTAGGGCTTCAAGAATAATTAACTGGAGAACCAAATCTACAAGCAGTTTCATGGGGGCACAGCAGGGCAATACAGACACTCCCTCTGTGAGACACAAGTCTCACCACGCCGCTCGCCTCACCTTCCCAGCGTAGTGCTGAATGCCGAAGCACAGCTCCACTCCTTTGGGCCTCCAGAAGTACTTGCATCGGAGATTATCTTCAAACTTATCTGTGTGGATTTTCATGTCAGAAAGTTACAATATGAACTGTTTTCTCTTTCAAATAAAGACATGCTGCTTGAGCCACAAGGGACTCAGAATAACAGCTTTCAAACCATCCTGATGCTATCACCGTATGGACACAGGTATGGACAGATCGCTACACAATGGGTGTGTCCGATTTTGCCTTCTTTGAGTCGTTCAGTGTCGTATTCAGTGCCAAGCTGTGCCCAAAGATGGCATGTTTGACTTGCTCTGACAACTCCTAGTGTGGATGTTAATGGTACCACAGGCCCCGTCAAGTAGTTTTTGGACCATGTGGATGTACCGTGGAAAGCAGACATCACAGACTTAACCTTAGCAAACTGTGACATTATGGATTAAAGAAAGCCACTGAGGCGGATAATGTCCCCTCCTGGAAGTAAATCTCTTTTACACATCAGTTTTCCAAATATAAAGCTGAAACTTTCTGTGTCTTGCTCGTAATGTTTGCCTTGTCATACTTGACCAGAGAGAAGGGCCTGATGCTCCCCAAGAGCTACTGTTTGCTTTTCTTCCATTGCTACCCCAAATGCCTTGCAACCAGCATGGCTTCCTCAGGCTCCCTACAGCCCCTCCAAGAAATATATACTTGGGCTGCTGCAGGAATCAAACGGAGACCTAGTCCAGATGACTCTGCTCTACCCCTCTGTATACAGCTCTTCTCAACCAGTTCCATAAGGGGCCTTTCCCATCCCCATAACCAAAGCCTTATAACTGTACATGCACAAGCCCACAAATCTCCCCCAGTACTCTTAGTGGTTTTGGTCCACATGCTGGAGTATAGGCCCTACAAAGACTTTTTAATGGCATATTCTTGCCTTCTCATGATTTATATCTCGCGTTAGAGCATACCGATCTGGAACACTAAGAGCTCGGAACACCAGAGGCCCCTGGCACTGAAAGCGGCCAGCAGCTGGAGTTGATGATGCCAAAGATTGTTGGCACCAAAAACTACCAGCAGCCAGCGCAGGTAACAGCAAAGGTTGTTGGTGCCAAACATTGTCAGCAGCTGGGATTTGTAATACTCTGCAGGAAAGCCAGCTGCAGAGAATGGTGGACAGCAACACAGCACTGCTGGGAGTCACCAACTCCGGTAGCAAGAAAAGTCCCTAAGGCCTGGTGGTAGCTGCTTGCTCCAAGAAGCAAGGAGGGCCTCTAACAGTAAAAGAGCTGATAGCCACTGTTAGAAGCTCAGGGATTGCTATGGTTTATATCTAGTTGTCCCCCACCATGCTTCCTGTGCTCACAGGAAGGGCTTTGGGGAGGTGACTGGATCATGCCAGTGTGACACTCATCCATGGACAAATGTGATGTCAGGAAGAGGTGGCCTCTGAGGTGTGGCCTGGAAGGGTATATCTCCCTCCTGCTTCTCTTGATCCCTCTCTCCTTCCTGCCTGACTGCCACAAGCTGCTTCTTCTGTGATGACACTCTGCCATGCCATCCTGCATTGGAGGCAGCTAACTATGGACTAAAACCTCTACAAACCATGAGCCAAAATAAACCTTACCTTCTTAGAGTGGTAGGTGTCAGGCATTGCATCTCAGTGATGAGGAAATAGCTAAGACAAGGCTGTTAACACTAAAAGAGCTGTCTTCTGCCAACGTAAGATTTCTATATGAAATGAGCAAGAATTCTCAGCCTATTGGTAAGATCTTAGAGGCTTCCCTTTTAGAAAGCACCTTTCCCTTTAGAAGCCCCTGAATGAGGGAAGACAATGGTGACAGTCCTCACCAGTGGAGATGCAGCTCACAAACTGCCTCATGTCTGATTTTCATCTTCCATGCAGCTAAGAGGTACTGAGGAGATACAAGGACAGGGGCCCTGTCTCCCAAGGCTTCTCACAGCCTGGGTCAGGAGCAATGCTTGCTGGTGTAAAACTAATAACTGCAGATGGAAGTGGAGTCAAGGGGGACAGGGAAAGAAGAGAGGGCCTTTGATGCCAGGAGGAGCTATCCTCTCTTCATCCTGTAGATAGCAATGTAAGGAAAAGGTGGCCAGGATGTCTAGAGGAGAAAATGGTAGTCTGAGAGCCAGAAACCAGAAAGGGCTTCTGTACTAACTGGGACTAGAGGTAGCTTGGAAGATGAAAAATGTAGAACGACTCAGGGATGGTGATAGGGTGACTTGAAGACACAAATTCTGCCAGAACATTAAAATTCAATTGAAAACAGTTTCTATACTTTACAACCCACCAGGTAGCCCAAGTACAAAGGACAGAGTCATTAGAGCCCATTCATTTGATGACAGGAAGCAGAACCAGGTTCTGTTCCCAGGCTATGTACCTTTTTTCCAAAAAGCTACCTACCAACCAGGGTCTGGTCCGTTGCTTGGGGAAACCGACTTTCCTCATCCAAAAGTGCAAGCAGGCCCAGGGGTTTTTGGAGGAACATGTCCAGGAGTGGACGATTGTCCTCGTACTCCACAAGGATGGCATCGATACCCTCATTCTGATATTCCATCTGGAGGGAAATGGACTGTGAATCTCTGCAGACTGAAGCAGATCTCAGTACCCCCAGGACACTTTGGCTTGGACTTTCTGGGTCTGGCAACCCTGAATGCATGTAGAAAATAGGGTGAGCCTTAGGTACACAGTAAAGGAGTCAGCTGTTCAAGCTGGGTGTTTAAGTGTGACGTCCAGTGGGCCTGTGACAGGCAGTTCATGCAAGCAGAAGTGGTCTCCTAAACACAGATTTGAAAACTCATAATTTAGAAATTCGTGCAGGAAAGGGGAGAAGTGGAAACAATCTTTTATTTTGGTGGCAAATATACCTCATGCCAGGAAGAAAGCAGACATCCATCTTCTTGAGGGAATCAATTTAGGGAAAGAAAACTAGGAAAACTGCAGCTGGAAGGAACATGGATAGAAACAAGGTAGAATTTTGTGCAAGGTGATGGGGAAGGATTGCACTCCAGATTTCTCCAGCTCCTGGGGTAAAAGCAGTAGTGGCACTGCATTTTTACTCAGTATCTTTGCCTTTACTTAGTCCTTGTATACAGTTTATGTCTACTGCTGCATTTAAACTCCTCTCCCTGCACCCACAGGGCCTGGTCAGAGTGTCAGTTGTTGCATCTTCTTCACACAGAAGTCTTGGGGTTTAGATAAGGGTTGGGGTGGTATGAGCCCTGCTGCTGCAGGAGAAAGGCCTCTAGCTCTTGGGTCCACTGGCTTCTCACCCTGGGCCCAGATTGACAAGGCCTCCATTTCCAGAAATTCAAGAACATGTCTTGTTCCCTCCGAGAACCCCCCGCCCAGGTCCTGGGTGGTCTGGTATGGAGGACAGGGGAGATAGGCATGGCCAGTGCAGGCTAAGAACCCACATGCTAAATTCAGCATCACCCTGGGTCACTTTGCACGTCATGGGAGACATGTTGAGTTACAGCAGAAGAGAATGAAGCATTCTGAGCAATATGTGTGAAAGAGCGAGTCTCAAAGCAAGATTTAAAGGATTGGCATGTCACCGGCTCCATTCAAGTGAGGACACATACGTTCCTCAGAAACTAAGATGGCTTTTTTCACAGTAAATTTAGACTGGTTATTTACTTATTTGTTTATTTTAAATTTCAGTTCCTTGGTAGGATTTAGGTATGCATAATGACCACATTCGTTATGGGGAATTTGTGCCTGTACATGACAGACCTTGTCTCCTCTTTGTTATCCCATCCTCTCCCCTTTTCAAACCCACTTCCCCTCCCTGTTCACAAAGCTCAGTTTTCATTTTATCCTTCTTTTCTCATTATTTTTCTTTCCCTTCCTTCCTTTCCCTTCCCCATCTCTAAAATGTAAATAAGAACATAAATGGACACAAGACATTGTCAAATAGAAACTGCTCGTATATTTTTGACATGATCATCTCACCAGTGATTTTCATACAATCTTTTTTGGGGGGTGGGTATTAAAGATTAAACTGAGGGTCTTTGCATTGATCTATATTCCCAGCCATTTTTCTTTTGATCCAGGGACCCCCTAAGTCACTAAGTTTCCCAGTCTGGGCTCAAACTTGTAATCCTCCTGCCTCAGCCGCCCAGAGTGCTGGCTGGGATCACAGGCAAGTGCCACTATAGCAGGCCCCTCAAGTCTTTTACCTATTAGTCTAACAGAGTTTTTACTTCAAATTGCAGGCAGCTTAGAGATACGCTTTCCCATCAGATTTAATAACTTCAAATTTCACTCTTACCTGCTCAAGAGCAAACACATGCTGATTGAAATAGTACTGGATTTGCTCATTGGCGATATTTATACAGAGCTGCTCAAAGGAATTTCTCTGAAAATTCTCGAATCCAAAAATATCCAAGATCCCCACATTCATTCCATGGTCTGCACTACTGCATGAGAGAGATGAACAAAAATTTTTAGGGGAAGAATTATCTACCCCAAGATGATGAGAATAGATGTACCTGAATGTCTATCAACTCAGGTATGAAAGCCATGTCCTATATATTTAACAGTAGGATCCTTTAAAACCTCACTTTGGAGGCCCTACGTAAAACAGATGAAGGGACTGTCACTTCTGCATTCTCCCATCTACCTACCCACAAACCTTAATGGGGGCAGCATTCTTTGTTTATAGTGTGATGTCATTTCCTCCCATGTACAGAAAACCACTAATTTTTAGGGGGGAAAGTAGCTAATAATGTAAGATATTATGCTTTAAAACTTTTCATGAAATATCTCATTTGCTTCTAAAATCACCATGAGGAGGACATTTTACCCTCATTGTACAGATGGAAATGTGTGATTCCGAGCATGCGGCTGATTAAGCTGTAGAGCTTGGGGTGGGCCCCGTTTGTCCAGCTCCCAGCCGAGCCTACTCTCTTAACCGCTCCACTCCAATGGCTTCATCAATCACTCGCCTCTCAGCTATTAAACACTTCGGCTTTCCTGGATCCTCGTGAGTCTTTTCAAGGAGAAAGTCTGAGAGCAGTGCTAAAGAAAACCTCAGGAAGGATCAAATGCTTCCTCTTGCAAACCCCTAAGAGATGCCGGGTCGAAGACAGCCCTCTTGAAACCTCTGCTTCCCTGGGGAACTCACCATATGTTTCTGTCTGGCTGCAGAAGTGTGTTGATGCGATTCACAATCCAGCTGAAAAGCCTCCCATACAGGGCTTTGGACATGGCGTCCCGGACGTCTGCGGCTCTGTCCACAGTGTTGGCGCGGACAATGGTCTCGCCTCTAGTGACCACGCAGTGGGACGTGAGGGCCTCCTGCAGCTCTTCAGGGCTGATGCAGAGAACAAAGGCAGCTGGAACAAAAAATAAGGATGACACTAGGGAACGTGGCCATCCTTTCAATCTGTTGTTCAACCAGCATTTATTCAATATCTAGTATGTGCCAGGTTGCGTCCTAGGCACTTCAAATGGAGATGATCAAGCAAGGCACCTAACCCCAAGAAGCTGTCAAACTGATCTGAAGGTGCTTCACAGGTATTTGGTGGGGAAAAGGGGTGGAGGGATAGCCTTCTGTCATACAAGTTGGAGCAATAACTGCAGATAAGATTCTTCTCTTAGTCGTGAAGTACAGTACATTATTATATTAAAGGCTCTAAAAAGTGCAGCAGTTTGATTCCATTCTTGGTAGAGAATTAAGGTGACGCAGGTTAGGCAAGAGCTAGCCAGAGAGCTGGGCCCAGTCAGAGTTCTGTTCTTAGCTACTCAGGAGGTGGCCCAGGCAATGGGTATAACTGAATAATTTTGATTCAGCTCATTAATTGGAGGGAAAATCTTCTGCTTTGCCAGTCTGGTTCTTTGTTGGGAGGGAGGATTCCTAGTTTAAGAGACAAAATTTAATTGTCACCTCACGTAGAACAATCCATGTTTCAGCTCACTACAGAACAAATAGCTACAATGATGACCTTTTTTTAAAAAGTGCTGCAGTTTAACCCAGAGAAGTTTTTACTTTATTTAAACCAGTTTGCTTCTTATAACTAAGAATTCTCATTGTTTATGTCACCATAATGATGAGTAAAACCTTAAGAATAAATAGATGCCTACTTTCTCTCCTGTAGATGCTGAGTCAATGAACTCAGTCTCCTGTATATTTTTTCCCCAAATGTATAGAGGATTCTTGTGGGAGACAACTCCAGTGACTCCCCTTGAATAACAATTACTGTGACTTTGATTATTTGGAGACTCATTTCCTTATACTTATATGTAAAAAGCTGGCTAGGGTATTTCCTTCTCTCTTCAATTGGTTCTAAGCATTGCAAATAAGGCTAGCAGAAGTGCTGGTATCTCTAAGTGTAATCTCTAGAGCCAACAGGCCGTCTCCTATTTCCTCTCCATACAGGATATCTATAGGATATGAGCACAGCGGGATGTTAGAGCCAATAGCTCTGGGAATGTCAACTGGGTAAGAGCCTCAAGATAAAGAGGCTATGACTCCACAGGGAACAAGAGTTTGCATATCAGAAACTGAAGCAACAGCCTCCCAAAACAATTCTGTTGCTACCTTAATTAGATTATGTGAATTGAACCTTCTGCATATCTTTATCTCTGCAATTTACAGAGATGTCATTCTTCCACCTGACTAGCCAGCTCACCTTACTCATGTAATTCCCGCCATCCTCACTGTCACTCATCCCTGAGCGCCCCTCTTCTTCACAAGATAATAAATTCTGGGAAGGGCCTAGGATCAAGGACTTTGTCTGCATGTCCTCGTGAGAATTGGACTTAGGACCCCTTGGCTGCCCTTAACTTGGAATATGTCTTGGTGTCTTTACTCTCGCCCTGGGTTGCATTGGTGGTAGTAGATTGGAATTAACTTGCTGGGATTCCAATAACGTCTCAATGGGATTACAAGTATAACTTTTTGGATTGTGAGGAAAACTAGAAAGAAGGTTACAATACTTGGATGACTGAACTCGGTATTTGGGATTACAATAGATTCTCCACAGCATCGAGGGATGAGAACCAGTGCCCAAAGTTCCCGGTTGTGTAGTTCTTTTCTGCAAAACAACCATCTGCAGCTTGTGGAAGCAACACTGATGAGCCACAGGGACTT
>PVJX010013795.1:0-46499 GCA_004027295.1 Dolichotis patagonum
AAAAAAAAAAAAAAAGAAAGAAAGGATCTGGTCTTAACAGGGCAAAGAGGTTAAGGTACAAGACCTGGCCTTAAAAGATAATTGGAAAACTTAGTGTTGTTGAGAGCCACGTGGTTGGAATTGATGTAGAGGCCAAAGAGGGTGAGGTCAAAGTTGCAGTTACCTGTTGCAGTCTTATTCTGAAGCATCACAGTGAACAAGAGTAACCCTGGAGTCTAAGTGAGAGATCCATAATGTGGTCAAACATGACCAATGCAGAAGCACAGAGGTAAGAGCTGCAGCACCTTTAAATTTCTCAAAGGCAGAATTTTAGAGCTGGTAAAAACCCAGGATTATTGCCATAGGGACTCCATCTATAACCTAACTCCTGAGCATTCACATTAAGGCAAAACCTGAGTGGCAAAGGAACACAGCTGCTCATAAAGCAGCTGGTAAGGGTGTCTGGCCATGAACCCCGCAACAGGGTGTCAACTTCAGCCAGCTCTTCAACAGACTTTTGCACTTAGAAATTTTCTCAGTCCTGAGACATTTGAACCATTACTCTACCAACCACTTTCCAATCTCATTAATCTGCTCTTGATACCTTGACCAGGTTACCTTTCTTTTGGGTTATTGATCAGGTCTAATTTGTGATACACATTTACATAGTGCACCACAATTAAAACACTTGAGGAAAGAAACTGTATTTTGTATTTTCGCTTTTAAGAGAGGACAGCCTTGCAGGGAGAAGGTAGGTAGTAGAACTCCCTCCTTAAACTGAAAAAAAGAATGGGTATGGAGTATGAGGGAAAAAATACCCTTTTTAAGTGCAGAGTTACTCATACATGTGTACAGCTATATCCTATCAATCCTACATTTTAAAAAACTACTACACTATCAAATTACTGAATTTTTCCATTAAAATAAAGTAGAAGGCTATTTTTAAGTTACCAATTTCATTTCTCCTTTTAGATTAAAAAACACATTTTGTCACTTATTACAATGAGTGTAACATTGGCCTTACTACACACATTTATGTCAAGTGGATCATTTATATGGCTGCCTGCTACAGTTTTTCTCTCAACTTACTAGGAAATATCTATGATATTTATTGTCCCAAATAAATCTACAAGATGCCTTTTACTTAAAGCTCCTTAATTTCAAATAAATAAATCAATTCAGGTTCCTGGCAGTTATATTATGATAAGTATGGATCTAAAAATAACAAATGTGTAGTAAGCTAAATGTCTTCAGATTAAATAATAGTAAATTTCTCTGGGTGACTCCCAAGTCCTATAGGTCTTGGGATTTTTAGCACTTTTGCAGTGTTTTTGGAGAACATAAACATATTTAAACTAGAAGTGCAATTTTGAAATCATCTTTGTACAAAATTATGGACTGTGTGGAAATGGAAAAGGCATGGGGGGAGACACAGGAGGAGAGGGAGAGGAAGCATATCCCAGTGTACATATACCAGTTCCCCATGATGAATGTATCTGTTATACATTCTAAATATATACTAACAAAACTAATAAATAAACATTTTTTAAAAAGAAAGCCTTCTATGATCACAGTAAACCAAGCTGTAAAGTGCAGATATATTTATAGTTAGACTAAATGACATTTTATATTTCTGTAGGTCAACCTAGTAACTCCATCTATACTGGAGTTTATTTGATTAACTATAAAGAATTTTATAACCTCAATTTCCCATCACCCTCTGTATAGTTAAAACCTAAAATCTTAAGTCCAATTCAAGGTCAGTTTATTCAACCTCTGCTTCTTACTGGCCCGTACTCCATCAGTTATGCTCTTCTCAAGAACTGAATCAAAATGCTAACTGCTCTGGGAAGCTTCCTTTGAACTTAGAGTGTCTTATAAAATGTGTTTTTAAAGTTCTGCTCACCTGCTAACCCTGGTGCTGCAGTCTTAGAAGTAAATTTTTCACACACACAAAATTTACAGTAACGGAGAAAAGACAAAACCCACAGGGTTTTTAGCAGTCTATTTTATACATCTATGAGGTTAAACATAACATAATTGTATGTTCTCCGATGGTTTAGTGTGGGGCCTTTAGAGAAAGAAAGGTGGACATAGTTGGTATGAATTAAAAAATCATGGATATAAACTTGGTGCAGATTTTCACCTTTCATGATGTCTTTTTATCCCAAAGACTTGGACTCAAATGCTAAGTACCCCTTAAAGACATATAGATCATATACAAATAACCTGACTTATAACTGTAACATTGATTACAAGGTGCAAAATCAGACATGAACCTAGATGATTTTCTATATTAAATAATTCAGATTATTAACTCGCTGGGCCTAGTTGTATTAGCCCCTTCCATTGCAGAACAAAAGTCACTTGAAAGGCACTGGTATTACTAATTCAGGCTTCAGAATCATGAGCAGAAGCCTGAAGATGCCTTTGCTTCTCTATAGCAATATCACTGTATACAAGAATAATCCTCAGTATACAGTTTGGCCCATGGCCCTCTCTACTACTCTCCAGGGATGACAAAATCACTGAAGCATGTGCCAATACCCAATTTCCAGAACCCTGATTTATTCCTCTTTTTCCTGGGCAGAGGGCATGGCTTTGAGGCCAGCCTTATCCTGGCAGGGGTCTGAGACTGTCTGCCTTTCTGAAATAACCCCTGGTGGGTAATTGGGGAATGACATTGATGGGTTTCCAAGGTGGCCCTGGGGCTTGCAAATTCCCCAGAACACAGTTATGGTTTAGAAATTCAACCCAAAGATTAAGAGGAGGGGTAGATAATGTAAAACTTGCCAGCCCTTGTCTCTTTTCACCTCAGTGGAGGGAGACAGGGATGCAGAGTGGGAAACAAGTGCCCTTACTGAGTTGGCATAGCATGATATTTTGCCTTCCGAGCTTTGATTGCGATTATAGAGCACTGAGTGCTCTCATTGTTTGCTACACATTCTAAACCCCAGAGATAGCCTCTTTTTCTTGAAGGGATTTAAACAAATCATAGTTCTTATTTTATTCAGTGTCCACCATTAAGAATTCATGCAGAGCAATTTTATTTGTTGCCAATTAAAATCTCCCAGTGGAGGTCTATGATTACAGCAAAGGCAACCTGTTTAATACTCTGCATCTCCTTAGTCTACATAAATTAATCCCATGAGGATAGGAGCATGCTAATTCTTTAGCAGCCTGGATAATACAGTCCTAGGATCCAGGACACACAGAAGGTAAATCTCAGAGACTGAGATATTCTCAGCCTGATGCTACTCAGTGTGTATCAACTTTTGTTTTTTATCTCTGTTTTAAAACGACCAAGAAATGTCCAGATGACATATTAGCAAAATATTTTTTTCTCCCACACACAGAGAGTATAAAACTGGGATGTGGGTATATAAAAAGTGATATTCTTTGCATATGTGTGTGCAAGAGAATTCTTTCCTGGAAGGAATTTAGAGGTACTAATGCCAACAATCTTAACCAAAAAATGAATAAATATATTAAAATAATGTAGAATGGATATTGAGAGTATCATTTGATCTTAATGTTCATTATATTTAGATGAGCAACATTGGAATCACAATGAGAAATAAACAATTTTGCCATTTTAAGTATTCTTTTCTTAGCATAAGAATTATATGCAAGCAAGAAAACAAAGGTGAAATTCTATTTTTTTAAAATGTGTTGGATACACAAAAATCATTGTACTGTTGGAAGGCATGAGCCTACAGGTTTTTTTTTTCACAGCGAAGTTACTACATCTTCAGTTAGGTATTTTATTCTTCTTTGTGTTATGGCAAACCATCATCTCTTCCCCTTGGGACACAGGAGTAAAGTATTTTACTAGGGCAAACAGTTTGTAATCAATAATTTACAGATTCTTGGAATTTGGTACAGAGGCTAGAGCCTTCCCTCAGGAAAATGGTAGAAAGCTCAAAACTGGTTGTTCATGTATTACTTTTCATTTTTACCAACAACCTAGACTCTTCACTTCAACTCATCAATCGAATGTTAGCAGAGTGGCAGAGTAGGGAGGTTAAAATCATGTGTGTTATATATTTGGATGTTAAATACATAGATTACCATTTCCCAAGATATGTTATGCTTAGACTCTTAATTACAGTAGGTGCTCTAAGATAGATAGGATTTAAGAATATTTTAGAAAGTCAAAAATTATATTTTATACCCAATTTTGTGTATGTATAGCATATGTTAGCAATATCAAAGACTCTGAAAAGTTGTTCAATTAAAAATTTTAAAATCAGATTTTATATAGTAGTTTTCAAATTTGTTTGGTTACTGCATACTTTTATCTTAAAATTTCTATAACATAGTGACACAGGAATTAGTGTTTCTTGGAATTAGTGTTTCTTGGAATATACTTAGGAAAATGCTGGCATAAATGATTTATTTAGAGCTCTGTTTTCTTACAAAAAAAGCAGATGATTTTGGCCTCTAGGGAATACTTGGAAAATGTCTACAGACATGTTTATTTCCACAACTCAGAAATGTTATTGGCAAGTTGTTGAAAACACAAATAAAATTCATGAATATTTGTGGATTGAAATGACTTTGTCATGCCACAAGCCCACAAGCAAAATTATATATGAACAGGTAGAAGCAGCATTACACCACAATAAGGGAAAGAAGATTAGACTGTAAGTTTCTGGACTTGGACTCCTGTCCAGGTCTGTCCAAACTAACAGTTAAGTAACAACTCATATTTGTGGACTGATAGAACTACATAAAAAATAATAAGGAATGTCAAAGAATCAGTGAGGAGAAGTGACTAATAAAAACGGCTAAAAACTTTTCAATAATTCAATCAGATAATGTCAGCATATTTATTTCAGCTAAATCAGAAATAGTAACATGATATATAAATCATAAAGTTCACAGTCTTGTTAATAATATATACATATCAGAACAAATAAATGTGTGGAAAATTGTGTTTATCTTTTAATACTAACAAGTGTACACATTGTAATGTGTGTTTCTGTTTTTTTCATTAAATCCAGAAGGGAGATAAGAGTAAAGTAAAACATAACTATAAGTCTGGATGGGTTTAGACTAAGTCCTAGATTCTGGCTCTTTCCTTTTCTTTAAATAGATTTATAAGTTTACCTCTTTAGAAAGAATTTGTTGATGTCCAAGATAGTTGAACTAAATGCTTACTGCTGGACAGCTATATTTGAACTCTGCAAATTCTTCTGCAACTTGAAAACTCAGAGATAGATGATCTATTTCAGCAGAATACTAAATAGGACCCCAAAATAACCAGTTATCTTGAGTGTGATTACAGTATATTTTTATGTCATAACAGATGGTTAAGCTATAAGAAACTAAAACATAAAACTACTACCCCCTTCCACAAAAATAAGGAAACTCCTCATACCCAATTTTCTCATCATTTGTCAACTCTTTCATCATTCAGTAGGTGGCCAAAAAAACATGCTTCGATTAATCCTTGAAGGTGGTAACCATAAAATAATTCTGATATGTTATTAATAAAAGAACTAAATCTATTCATAACACATCTCTTAAATTATGTTAGTCCAAGTTTACAAGGAAGCTCATCAGATAATAGCAGCAGCAGTGACAAACTGCCCACTCCATGATAATTGCAACAACCACAAATCAAAACCCCAATAAAATCAGAAAAATCTGTAATGATTTATGGAAACATTTGTTCAACTTCAGGCAATCTAGTTGTGCTTGTGTACAAAGCATGTTATTCCCATGGCTCTCCACACATCATAGATTTCACTCTAAGTTATGAATAAAGCATTTACAAAACTTAATCATAACCAGAAAGGATTTCTCATACTGCTCACTGTTACCAAAAACAATTTGGCTGCAGTCGAAGTTACAATATTGTAATAACCATCATAAGCCTGTCACTTTAAGTCAGTCAAGTCAGGATCTGTTTGCAAAATATAATCAAATGTAATTTCATGATTCAATAAATTGTATATAAATCTGCTAGTATTGGTTTTCCTTTTCTTTTCAATACCACTCATTTCCATTTTCTCACTGGTAGTTATTCTGACATTCAAATGCCATTATTGCCCTCCGTTGTTATTCAAATGGAGCTGTTTTATTAGATCTTCTAACACTGTATATAAGGCTTCACTTCTTTAACAGTAATAATTCCATTTCTAAAGGTAAATGGAAGTGGTTGCACACAAAATTCTGAGCTTTTACTTTGTGTTGAGTCCAGTCTATGCCTGAAATGGGATTTTAATTTAATCTTATCTGAGAAGACCAAAACGTTTTTATTAGCTACCTGAAGAAAGCAGAAAAAAATAGCCTTTCTGATGCAGGTTTTCAATAGTTCAAAGAGCCCATGAAGCCACCACTTCTCCACAACGATGTGTTTAAAATATACTTACTAACCAAATTAAACTACTTTTCTTTCATCAGTTGTTATATTTTTATGGTTTTTTTTTCTCTAGAAAGATAGGGTAAACACAATATTCTGCATACATAGTTTAAGTTACACTTCAGTTATGCATCATTTAAAAAGTGTATTTTCTAATAGACCCGTGGAAAATATAATTGAAAAGACACACATTCATAAATACATAGTTGTAGATTTTTATTAATACACTGAAGAAAGATACTATCAGACACAAAGTTATAACACTCAAAAACAAATCTAGCAAATATTCCATCAATAAACATAAAAATAACCAGTGTCTGATAGTTGTAGACTTAAAAATTAAACATTTGTTGTATCTGACAGCAGCTTTTCTATGTATAAAAACAGAGCATTTTCTACTAGCACAAGATATCTGTGCTCTGATGGGAAAATTATATTAGTAAAACAAATTAAGACATAGAGCACATTACTCAAGAACTACTGCTATTTAGGAAAGATAAATTTTGAAGTTACAATAGTGACTTTGAGATTACAGACAGAATTTGTTACAATGGTGCATGAAGACGGACCAACCCATCCTCATTGGTGATAGATTTGAATAAGGTGTGGAAAGAAAGTGACTCAGTTAATAAATGCTCAACCACCATCTCAGTGTACAGAAAAAGCACTTCCTCCAGGAGTTTGGGGATTACTGAGCCTTGGTGGGACACAAGTCATTATTTGAAACAATGACGGTATAACTGTGACACATCTTATAATTAAGCACTGGCATATTTAATAAAACAGAGACATAGGAATTTAGAAAAAAATCAAATTGTACATTGAACCTATAAACAATATGACCACATGGACCATAAAAAGCTAAATAATGACATCACAACTGTCAGCATATGCTCAAAAGGCCTGAGGTAATGAATAAGTGGTTTGCGGATATAACTTCTGTGTTTTCAATTTCTATTTCCAATATGCTTGAAAAAATATTCTCATATAACTTTTCTTACCTAGAATCAGAACCCAATACATAAAAATACCCCAAATATCAGAGAACTATACAAAAGCAATTCTAAATTATTCCCCCTTAATATGAAAAGAAACAGAACTTTTCAGCAGATATGTTCTACTTTTAATGAGAAAAAAATGTAAATAATCTTTAAGTAGGCAAAGATTGGAGAATCTGTGTTCTATATTCCACATACACTATAAGTACATCAGGTGATCCTGGGTAAGTTACTTTAATTTCTTGACAAGATTCAGGATTCCTACCATGCTTCTACCTCTAAGCAGATCCCACATTCAAGGTCAACTTTTGGCCCTGTTCCTTTAGTTTAATTAAAGGAATAGCATTCTGTAAGTAGCCTCTAGTGATATATGTCACAACAGTGCACCAAGTGAAAAGAGATACCTTTCTCCAACTCCTATTCCATGATCAAGATTAAAGATATAGAATCTGATACCTGAGCAAACAACTAAGAACATGAATATTACTTACCTCCAGAGATTTCTGTGTTGTTCCTCAAGTTGAGTTAGCAAATGCTCAATGTATTTATTAGAGTCCATATATTCCTGTACAAAAATGATACAAATAAATTCTCATTACAATAGTGAACAAATGCTAGGACTCCATCTTTTCCGAGGGATACTTTCTACAAGATAAACCCTGTCTGCCTCCAAGAGCTATGAGTCTACGCTCCTATGATTTACAGGTATAGTCAGTGGAGATCAATTCTATTTTTTCCATATCATGAGATACTTTTACGAACAAGTCTCTGAGGAAATTACAGTTTTATTGACTCAGCATAAAAATCTTCTTATTTCCAAAAAACACCCCTACATTTCATAGTTATCTACACTGGAGACTGTGTTCTTTTTATAAGTTAATGAGCCAACGTTGTTGCCAACCTTGGAAGACTAAGAATAAATAGATACTAAAGGCTCTGATTTTACTTGTTTTGTGACATTTTCGAATAAAAAATCATATATATATATATATATATATATATATATATATATATATTACATATTCCTTTTATTGGTTATTTGTGTCCACTGATGGACAATGGACATGGCCACTTTCCTTCAACTTATATTTACAAAAAATTGGGGTTGTTTTTGCCTTAGAAGTTAAAACTTTGGCTTTCAGGAAGACATAAAAAGGCATGCATACCATGTACTATAAAATGCAGATGTAAACTAATTCATGTAAATCATACCGTATTTTTAAGAAACAAACTAGAACACAGGAAGGATTCATTTTTCATGTAAGAATTATACAGAAAAGTCCTTAGGTTATTATATCTAATTTTTAATTTGTGATTTCAGAATACCAGACTCATGTGTTACAGAGCTTCAATTGCCTACTTGTAAGTACGGTGCGAAAAATTGTGCATGATATTGTTTCATTCTAAATCTGCTATTACTGTCCCTTTCTGTTTCAAGATCTGCCCTGAAGAAACTTGCTTCTACAAAGCAAATGCTTGAGACTAAAAGAGTGCATAATAGTTTTTCAACATTAAGTCTCCCATAAAAACTACTGTTTTATTCCTGTGGATTTAAAATAAATTAGGAGCTTTATTATTGATATTTTTCTTCCTTGGATACAGATTTATTATTAACTTTTATACATAATCAACTCTTCCTATAGGAATAGTCTATAAATTGGGGGAGAGGAGGCAGGAGTTGATATGACACAATAGAATGTACATAATCCTGAGTTTCTAAACCTAGGTCTACCCACATAGCCTTGAAGATATCATTACTTTTCCAAAATGTTTTAGGGTACTAATCCTGAAAGTAATTCCTTGTTTAGCTAAAAAGATGTGTTAGTAAAGCATTATATTCTATTACAAGTGAACAGAGTTTTATGCCTTTTGAATAAACATTCACTTTCAGGTGCCTACTGAACAGTTTAAAAAGACTCCTGGGCTTGTTGAAATCAAAACAAACATCTCTACTACTCCAAGAGTTTCAATGAGCATAGTTATGGTTTTAAGTCTTGCTTAAGGCTGAAACATGATTTAGAATGCTCATGATTATGAGGACGTTACTTCTCATGTACATTCAGCTGAAGAACTTATAAAGGCATTGTTTCCAAATAAAGATAAATCTTAAAGTATTTATCTATCCTTTTTTCAACAATTCTTTAAACATCTAGGATGTGTCAATGCTACTGTAAGTTCTGTAGGTACAGTTCCATGAGGGAGAGAAATAGTCACTAGAAGACCTCAGATTGTGCCCAGGGAGATACAAACAATAAGTGAACAGATTTCAGAACAATTATGTGCTGTACAGGAACAAACAAGTGATGCGAAGAACTTGCAATGACAGCTACTTCACACACAATTGTTGTAATAAGACTCTTAACAAATGATACTTGAGCCAAGACTTGGAAGAGAGGGAGGAGCTACCTATCTAGAACACAAGGAGCCACAACACTGCAGGCGAAGGAATCAGCACAGGCAAAGGCCTGTAATGTGTTGCCTGAACAACAGAAAAGCTTCAAGTGGAGGGCTAATAGCAGGAATATTGGGAGAAAGGTTCTAAAATGAAGTTTGGGAGGCAGAAACCAGAAAGCAGATCATCCTAAAGCCCTGGAAAGCAGTTTAAATTAATTCAAATACACTGTTACTTCACTCACTCTGCTAGCTCAACCCACTGAGTGAATCTGAAAGGCACGGTGCTGACTAATATGTTCTTTGAAGCAGAGCCTTAGGTTCAAATTGAGGTTTGATCTTCCTCACTATATTGCCCTGAGGAAATTATTTAATCTCTCGAATCTTTAATTTTTTCTTCTTTGTGAAAGAAATAAGGAAGTGTTAAAAGGATTACCTGGGTTAAGAAAGTATACACCATCATGTCTGCCAAATAATGAAAGCTAATTTTTCAGAGCGCTAGATACCACTTCTCAAAAAGAGCAACTGCTTAACAAGATGAAGGTATTACCTATTTTCTCTTCTCTTACCAAACATTAGGACTTTGACGCATATGGTTTGTGAGCTGAGCATCTCTGTTGAAGACATGACAGAACATCTGACCCCAGCTAAGCAGGACATTCTGATTGCTCTGACTGTGAGAACATGTGTATCCTCTTCCATGCAAAATGTGTTAATTAGGAATATCTGAATTTATGTTTCTGGGCCATGTCAATTTATGTTTATCTCAGAATAAAGTATTTTCTAATTGCTTTTCAAGCAGAGTTGTTTATTTTATGTCAACAAGTTCTTAAACTATAGTTATTGAATACTAGAATAGGAAGCTAGTCAGAGACTACTACACATACAGATTTCCAGACTATAATGTAGTTGTCACTGGATTGTATTTTAAAAGCTATTTCAAGCTGAGTATGGTCATACACGCCTGTAATTCTAGCACTTGGGAGGCTGAAGCAGGAAGATTATTGCGAGTTCAAAACCAGCCTAAGTTACAAAGTAAGCCCAAGGCCAGCCTGCATTGCATAACAAGACCTTGTCTCAAAAATACAAAAGTAAATAAATAAATAAAAGCTATTTCAAACAACAATACTAGCTGTTTCTGTTTAAACTAATTTTATCCAATCTTCCCTAAAATAACTATGAGAATCTATATTTTTTGTCTATGATTTGTACTTTGAATAACATTTTAGCCATTCTTTTAATATCGCGATACATGGTGTATTACACATTGATATTCTCTCATTTTATTATGAAATTTTGTTTTTTTTTCCCATAGGACAGTGTTTTTTTAACAATATATACTTACATCAAAATAGAAAATATCTATGATGACAAATCTTAAATCACTGAAGAATGGAAAACTTCAATTATGAATTCTCTCCTTCCATTGCAGCTTTACTTTTCTTTCTTGCAGTATTATATGTAACTTACTTAGATACTTGCTAACAGGTACTACCTGCCTCACATACATTACAAAGCTAATGAGGGGAGAAGCGTGAGAAAGAGAGGAGTGAGACAGAACACAAGAAAGCAAGAAGGAAGGTGAAAGTACTCACATATACTTTTTGTTATATAGAACTAGTTTTTTTGTCTACCTAAAAGAACTGAGGAAAATCCCTTATACATTTATCATTTCTGGCCTTTGAATTGGAAAAGTTAGTTAACTAAAGAGAAATTCTTGTCATTCTGTAAAATTAAGGAAGAATTGTTCCCCAAAGTAATTTTGTCCATCTGTGAGGAGATGAACTCTGAGGAATTGGCAGGGCTAGTAGCTATGGGGCCAGAAGTGATACACGATACAACTGTACTACTAAGTAAAATTCTATAGGCTCAATGACTATGACCAGAACCTTAGTAGCAAGTATATACTGGAGATTATTGCAGAGACTCCAATATTCCAAACTATCAGAAACACAAGGAGAAAGAAAGGTGCTGGATAGTTTCAGAACAAATATCATCCTTAATCCTAAAACAGAGTATGCCACAGACCATAACTTAGGAGAAATACATGAAAACCTTGTTTGAGAAAGAGCTTTCTCCCATTTAGGAGTATCCAGAAGCCATGGTGAGACACCTGTGCAGAAAAACTTTAAACATGCTGAGGTGGAAAGACAGAATTAGATTTAAGATGATAACAGGGCAAACAGCAAAGATAATAAAATGAAATAAAGTAAAGCAGCATCTGAGTGAGCTAAGAATTGTCCAGGCAATATAAACTACAATAATAGAACTAAAATCTGTTATCTCTTTATTGTGAATGTTTTCTGTAAAGCAAAATCTCCCTAGCATGAAATGGTGCTTTTGAATGGAATGTTCTATTGGCACTAAAATAGTCACATTGGTCAAAGTTACTTCGCATTATCTCATTTGGAAATGAATCAAACTAAACCTAGGCCAAGAACTTATGTATTCAACCCTTCTTCCATTTTTGCAGGCATTATATGCTAGTGTGCATAACTGAGTTAGTGAAACTAAGCCTCTCATACCTAAGAAAGAAAACTGACTTCTACTTTTTTCTTGTTATCATTGTACACTATTTGGAACATATGATCTATGAAAAATATGTTTCCTAAATCTTGCTTTGTCCTGCACACACTTCCTATATCATCACAAACTTTTGGGAAAAAAAAAACACTCGCACAATCCTGAGGAAGACAAACTTAATCTGTCACTAACTTAATAAAAGGTAAAGATGAAAATGAATAGAAACTCAATAGACATAAGATCAACAAATACAGGATTGCCTAACAATTAGGGCTTTGGGGTATCTGATTAAACTTAGAATATAACAGGTAGAGTTAACAGAGAAAAAGACTCACATTCAATGGCATAAAAGCCAAGGAAAAGTAGTGAAGGAGAAAAAGGCTCTGAGCATGCAAATAGGCTTCCAAACAAAGAGTTAAAAAGGCTTGGCTCAATAGCTTCTGGCCAGCAACACTATCTATTGAAATTATTTATACAGACACACTCTAAATGTTATTAATCCCAACCAAATAGCTTTTGCAAAACACAATAACAAAAAGATATTCTCTGGTATTCATGTATTCAAAAAATCTATCACCCACTTCTTTAATTAAAATACTTAAAGGTGTATATAAATATATCAAATAGCTAAAAGACAATTGTGAAATTCACAATGTAAAAAGAAGGCTCAAAAGAAGTTGAGACAAACAGATGTCTGTATTAACTAAATGAGTTATAAGATTAAATACACACAAAAACACCAGAATTGATTGATATAGATACACAGTTTTTACATGTGAATATATGTAATATCCCTTTGGGATAGGCAGAGAGAGGACCAGAGGGAAAAAGATAAAAGCCTCTTTGTACATAAGGACAAAAATGATTACTCCATTCTTGGATCAATAAAGAAGGTTAAGTACTGGGTATGTTTTGTCCATATATAGGCACAATTGTACTGAATTTAAAATATTAATGTACCTTTGATCCAGAAGTTCATCTCTGGAAATGATACTGAGGAAATAATCAGATTAAAGCAAGTGATGTTCAAAGCATTTGTGAAAATTTAAGACCTATATTTATTTTAATTTTCAGTAATATGAGAGTGATTAAAATAAAACATACTTTATATGAATCATATTCCTTCAAAAACTGTGAATGTACTTCAAAAACAAGTAAAAGAAAACATAAAGTATAATATTAAGTAAAAGCAGAATGTAAACTACTCATCTTTTTTATCATGTCTTCAAAACTATATGTAAAAGACTTAAAAGCATACAAAATGAGAGTCTTATAGGTTGATTTAAATATCTGATGTATACTTTCCTTTCTCTGTATTTTAAAAGTACTATATGCTCACTATTTAAAAAATGATTAATGTTATTTGGAAAAATACAGTCCCAGAAAATAATACTCACAGAGATTTGATTAAACTTTAGAAAGCTAGATCTAAACCACCACAATGAAATAATTCTTCTGAACCGAAACTTGTATTTGAAACATTGAGCACCCTCTCTCCTTTCCCACGTCAGTCTTCTAATAAAAGCATTTCACCAAAGGTAGGGTTAAAGAGGGGAAGAACACCAAATTATGCCAAATCATATTTGTTTTAAAATTTTTATAAAGGTACAGCACTAAAGAGACATCTGTTCCTTGGCTAAAACTTATGCAAATTAGAATCATTTTAGAGATCTATTCCAAGAAGTTTGCCTTTCAATTCTGTTAATACAAATGTTTCAGCACAATTAGTATGAAACATTTAAAGCGATTAAAGGGTTATAGACATACTAAACATTGCATATCTATACAGAATTTAATGTGAATCTCTTATTGTCTGAAATAGGTCAGTTCTGAGGGAGGTCCATTATAAATTAATGCTAATTATATAGAGATCTTATGCATCATTCATTTGAAGTAGTGTTTAAAATATAATGTTTTATCAAAGCTTACAGAGATCCCAAATCCCTCCAAATAATCTTCATATTATAATTGGCATTACTTATGCTAGAGCTTGTGAAATCCTGCCAGCAATTTCGTGACTACTAATGCAGAATTCCCAGTTCACCTCTGGGCAAAGAAGCAACAATGAGGAGACCAGCTGTTCAAATCAACAGAAACATCATTAGATACAGGAATTTCCACAATTAGGAAATGACTAACTACCATAACAAAGAATGGTGCCCTCAAAAAATTACTTTGTCATCTTAATGAAAAGGTACATTTGCATGGCAAATGTAAAAACCTAAAACACACTCATTTTGGGAATTACACAGGCAAGGTAATATATAGTAAGGTGTCTCAATTTCAGCTGGCATCTGTGCCAATGTAAATTCTTCCAAGGAGATAGACATCTTTATATGTTAAATATCACAGAGAAATCAGTTCAGGTGTCCCAGTCTCACCTGATTTATTCCACTACTATTATCTCTCCATTAGCCATCTTTAATTCCTCATTCTCATTCAAAGAAATGCAAATCCTTTAGAGCAAATTCTCCTTTAGAGCCACTGATGGCCTCCACAAGGTGGAGCCTCATGATCTTATTTGCTTGGTCTAGATCTCAGGACCAGTTCCAGAACAACCTTTCCCCATCCCACCACACCACACAAAGTCTTGCTAAATTGATCAAGCTGGACTCAAATTTGCTACTCTCCACCTCAAACTGGCAGAGTGCTGGGATTATAGATGTGTGCCACTGTGCCTCCTTAACATTTGAAATAATATTCTTTCTTTTAGTGTTTTCTGAAAGTGTCTATCAGAGATCTTAAACTTCTTCTTTGCTCCTCTGGCCCACTATCAGGGGTAAGGTTCTATTCTGGACCCAATTTTTACTTTCTTCTAGAAACCCATCAACTACCCAGAGTTTGACCCACTATCAGTAATCCTGACACCCCAATATTTATCTCCATGCTGTATTTCTCCCCTGAGGTACAATCCTGTGAATTTGGTTTTGGTAAATAAGTTCTTTTGGATGTGTCATTGTTATAGACAGCTGAGTTAGTTAGAAATATTACAAGCAGTGAGACAGAGCTAGGTCCTCAAAGGAGCCAGTGCAGAAGCCCAGATACCTTGCAACTGTGGGGGAGACAGACACCTCATGCTGTGGACCAGGCCTCAAAACAAAAGATCAAACAAATGCACCCATATCCTAAGGACTGATATTCTAAATAGTTCTCTATCACCCTGAGGAAGTCAGGAGTCATCATTCCAACCCCAATATGGGACATCACTGCTAAGAATGCAGGCTTTCTCCTGACTGGCTACCCCATTTGTCCCTGATTTAATCAATTTTACCTGAGCAATTAATCTTAATGGGTAAACATAGGTCTGTCCCATGTTATGCCAGTCTGCCTTGCGAGTTCCCAGTTTTCCCCACCTTGAACCCATCCCACCCCATGATTTTACTCTATAAAAGTCTCTAGAAAAGATATAACCTGCCTGGAACCCCTTCTGTCTCTCTCTCAGACTTTCTCCCAGTAAATATATTCCACTTTTAACCTCCATTGTTCCTAAAATTCATTTTTCAATTTTAGAGAACATAAAGTCTTAGTGGACATATAGTAGGTCAGGAGTTTCATTCCTCTTTATCACAATGACCTCTACAATGTATTTCTCCCTTTATTTCTGTGTAACTCAAGACTCATCAACCATTTTGGACCATCACAAGCCCTCAAGGGTGACTTAATTGAACCAGTAAACTACCAAGCTAGACTTCAGTTCGTAACAGGACAATCACAGGAGAATCTGAGATCAGGCCATGAGTCTGATCTCCCATTTTAACTGTAAAGTTTATAAAAAGTAGAGCATTTCAGTACTTATGAAAATATATAAGAAAAATGGTTTCCCCCTCTCCTATGTCACTCTACACAGTATTTGTGACACTAGATATCTGGATGTGTGGAGATTTTTCCCTGTATATCAACCAGCAATTCTCTAGTGGACACCCTCTGGATATCCAATAATTTAACTCAATCCTGACACTATCTACCTAGAGGCAGCATTAGATCCCACAAATTGATGGCAGTCTCCCAGGATTCTGGCTTCAACATCAGACGAGAATCACGAGTAGTACTAGGTTTCCATGTATACTGCTGAGTTACCAGCGATAAGTCAGGGTTTTCACCCCCTTCTCTTTGAGCTCAGTAAATTTGCTGGAGAAGCTGAAGGAAATCGAAGAAGTACTTAACTTATGTTTACCCATTATAAATGACCTTACAATGGATACAGATGAAAGTCATGGAAAAGAGACCTAGGGCAAAATATGAAAGAAATGCAGAATTTCCACACCCTCTTAATTCCTGGTAAGCTGTCCTTTAGTAATCTCTAAAGGTTCAACTGTCTAGGAGCTCTGTGAACCCAGCGTGTTTTTTAAATGGAGGGTTTTAATAGAGAACTTCCACATGTATGACTGATTACATCATTTGTCCCTGGTATCACTCAACCTTCAATCCCTCTCCTTACTCCAAAGTGGTTGCAAGTTGGGGCTGAAAATTCTAACCCTAGTGATGGTTTAGGTCTAAAATGTCTCCTCAAAGACTCATGTGTTTGGAAATTGGCTGGATCATGAGAGCGCCCTCCTCATCAGTGGATTAATTCATTGATGAGTTCATAGCTGATGGTGCTGTTAGGAGGTAAGGCTTGGTCAGAAGAGGCAGGTCACTGAGGCCATGACCTGGAAGGGTATATTTTTGGCCCTGGGTCCTCCCATTTCCCTCTGCTTCCTGACTTCAGTGGGCGTGAACAGCTTTCCTTTGCATGCCTCTGCATTCCTGTTCCTTCTGTGGAACCAAATAACCATGAACTGAAAACCTAAGCCAAAATAAATTTCTCCTCCTTTAAGTTGCAGGTGTTGGGTATTTGGTCTCAGCAATGGGAAATTAATTGAGACCCTCTAATCATATGATTGTTAACTCCAGGGCTAATTCACCCCCTTTCTGAGCCCACCAAGAGTCATCTCTGACTATAAAAATAAGATTCTTCTATTCCCCAGAAAACTTCAAGTGAGTCACAAGATCTATGCCAGGTATCAGAGGTGTATCACAGATCAAAGACCAAATATTAGAGCCAGAGAATAACACATTCCTGTAATTCTGGAACTCTTGGAAGGCTTGGGTAAGTGGATCCCTGGTTCAAGCCCAGCCTGGCTAAGTTAGTGACTTAGAGAGACTCTTTGTAAAGATACAACTTAAAAACAGGACTTGTTTTTCATTTGTTTCTTAACTAAGTGAGAATGCCCTGGGTTCAGTCCCCCTGGCCACATACACACATACCCCCAAACAACAAAAGCTAACAACAACACACACAAATATTAAGGCAAGATATTCTTCTAATACCCCAAGTACCTCAACCTACAAAGTTTCAGTAGTTCTGTGACAGGGGCAAGGAAACAGAGGTCAAATTTATATTTCTTATTTTATCATATTATCACAGCAGTTTTCTATAGTTACTGTTTATCCATCTTTCACCTACTATTACAAACTAGGAATGATACCCCCAAAGAGGCTATTGACAATTACATAAGAAGGAAAAAAAAAGTGTGTTCTAATCTTCTAGTCCTAAAAATTTCGATATATATATCATCTAGAGTATGTCAGTCATATGGGCTGTTACAGATTTCAATACATTCTGAAAGTCACAACTAAAGCTTGCTATCAAGTGTGCATGGGAGTAATTGATAGAATGATGACTAGCATATTCCGCTATTATCTCCATGACATGTCATAAGTGAAAATATCAGCAATATAAATATATACATATAGCTACATGAGACCATTATAAAGCTTTGTCCCCAGCTATTTGATATCAAAGAAGTAGACCATGACAAATCAAATTGTGAGTACAACTTAGAAGACTTTATTTATGAAAAACATAACAATTTGTTGGAGACTAAAATATTGTTCCCATCATGTATTTACCTCTTGTTTCTTTATAAAATACCCCCTTATCCTCCTCAGTTGAACACATGCTCCTGAGGTAGAGCTGCATGCCAACCTCCTGTACTCCTTCCAGCGAATTTGTAACTGACTTCAAGCCAAGGAGATGTAAGTGGACATGGTACACGCAATATCTCAGAAATTCCCAACCTAAAGACAAGCTGCTTGCCCACTAGGCACTCTTCCCTGGCCCTGACTTTGGTTCAGAGACATTATTTATACATTCAATTTGGCAGGTGATTGTTCCTATAGCACCTGTCCTCAACCCTAATTTTTCTGCACTCCCCCCCCCACTTTGCCCTCTAACCTAGAAAAAAATGAATTTTTAAATTATTGGAAAACACTGTAATTTGGAGTCTGTTTGTTATAATGGCTAGGCTTATGTTGTGGTTTGTACTAGAGTCAGTTCTTTTGAAAACCTGACAAACACAGAAATACTAAGCTGCCTGCTAAATAGCTCAATATTACTTGATTATTTGATACAGTTTGTATTTGTTATAGTTTTCTGAAGCACTTTGACATCTATCCTCATTTGATGCATACAGTCTCTGAGTCATGGTCACCATTTCAATTGAGCAAACTAATGCTGAGATTATGGCAAAGTAATTTATTTAGAATCTTTTGCTCAGCTCAGCACATTTTCCCATGCCCTCAAAAAATATCCTTCTCACAGCTAACTGTGAGATGGACACATGCCACACCATACCCTTCCTGTCCGTTTGGGAAAGCATGTGGCTGCTTATAAGCCCACAATAAAATAATGAACTTCCAAATCTGTAATAGTTAAACATCTGCAAATTTGACTTTGGATTTACTTTGATTCCTCAATAAAAGGACAGAAATTAAGTTGTATTCTCACATTTAGTACTCTGTTCTAATAAATAAGATGAATCTACACAAGTGAACATGTTTTAATTATATTAAATTTGGCAGAAACTCTATCCTTCATATTTCTTTTTTGACTAAAACATAATGAAGAAAAACTTGGTTTGGCCAGAGATTTAGCTCAGTGGCATAAGTGCCTGCCTGGCAAGCACGAGGTCAAAAGCACGGTACAAAAAAAAAAAAAAAAAAACAATCTTTGGTTTTAAGAGAAAAAGAAATTATATATCTAGGCAGCATGTAGTATTTTCTTAAATATTGTTTTTACAGCAGTTTTGGAGATAAGTACATATTGACCAAATGAAAGAATTCATTTAGGTCACAAAAATAACTACACTCACTTTGAGGTTTTTTTTAAATTTTTTAAATTTTATTTTAAAAGGGAGCAAAATTAAACACAACAAAACAGAACAGAATGGGACATAAGAAAGCATAAATTTCAAAGCTAGACAACCAGAGATCTTCACTATCTGTCATATTGTCTCTTGTTTTCTTCCAAATTGTTGTCCTTATCTTTGCATATGGGGAGCTCATACTAAATAACATAGCCAATCTTTTCACAAGATGTATAGTTCAGTGGCTTCCACTTGCTAGGCAGGGGAGAGGGGGAGAAGGGAGACGGAATGGGGGACAAGACGACATGAGATGTCTGATTCTCAGCCCAGATGCAGGCAGGATCACAGTCGCCCCCCAGAGAGGGGTGGAGCTCCTTGTTCTCCCGGCACCCCGAGTCAACCACATGGTGCAGGTCCTGAGGTGCCAGGGTCTCTCCCCTGCAGGACCCCTAAAGTCCGCCATACTCACCTGCTATTTTTTTCTGATGAATTGACCATTCCATTTCCAAAGTTCCAATAGACCACAGAAAGAATTCTCTTCAGGCTCCTGTTTGAAACCAGCAGCTACAGTGATATGCTGGCCTTGCTTCAGGGCCACCTGCTTTAAGTTTTAAGTTTTTTTCTCCTGAGGTAGAAGTGAAAAATAATTCAATCTGTCTACAATTTCCACAAGTCACTAATATGTCATTTGTCAGAATGGCAGAGGATTTATACATATAAAGGAGTCACAATAAAAATATAGATGATGTGAGTAGCATTCCAACCCTATTTTTGCAGTAACTCAAGAGCACTGACAGAATAGAAAACTTTATTTAGGTCCTTAACTATTCTACATAGAATACTTTGAACATGGGAAGTAAAGGACTAATCCTAATGCCAGTATTATACCAAACCTCTGCAGGGAATGACCAATGGATCCCTTGCATCAGTGTAATATATATGTGTGCCCATTTCCTTCCACCCAAATACTGATCTCACAATGCCATTTCACTCATTGCAGTGTATAATGCCCCCTGAGCCTATTATCATAACTGCCCTTCAAGATCTGGTTCGTTATGTTCTAATTTTATCTCCCATTACTTCCCCAGAGCTGTTTTGGGACCACATGAAGCCAAGATTCTTGCTTTTCCTGGACAGACCAATAGAGCTTTTTTCTTTTCTTTTACTTTTTGTAATTCCTATACTTATCACAGAATATGCAAATAATAGATAAAAGGAAATGAGAGCCAGCAGTGTTACTGCTAGTCTGAAAACTTTTCTAGCGGTCAGAGTACTGGAATTGGTTGGGGGTGGGTATTAGTAGGAACACCTGTTTACTCCTACTAATGATTTCTTTTTTTCACCCTGGAGGGCTGGTTACTCAGTGAGTGGGGGATGGGGCTGGAGAACATGCCTCTCTAATAGGCTTCCAGTGAGGCTAATACTGCTAGCAGGGGGATCATTCTGTAGATCAACTGGCTTCTGATAACACGGATTGTTTTATTAATTAGCCCTATTATCACCCATTGTCTTAAAAACATTAGTAAAAGCAATGTAAATTTGACCAAATTCAATTATTCTACAAATATTTGAGTGCTCATTACATTTAAATTCTTTTCTAGGTCTGGTAAGTATGGCCTAGAACAATGTGGACAGAAGTCTCTGTCCTCAGGAAAATTGTATTTTAATTGGGAGGACAGACAATAAAAAATAAGTGGATGTAAGGATTAGTGGACAAACTAGAGAAGAGGGAAAGAAAGGGCTGAAGTAGAGAGGTAGGGGCCACAGACTGGTAGAGCAAAGTCAGTGAAGAGATTAGGAGCAATATGTCCAGAAAGTGAGGAAACCATTCCAGGTGATGCCCTTGGGAAGCTCATTCTAAGTGAAATAAACTGGAGTGAATGGCCCTGTTCCAGGAAGAGTGCAGAAGACTGTGGCTACAGCTCAGAGATGAGGTAGAAGGAGGAGAGAAATTCCAACAGCTTCATGTTCCTGGTAAGGACTGTGTCTTTTGTCCTTAATGAAGTAAGAAGCAGCTGCAATGGGATAGGACTTAGGTGTTAAACAATCTCACCTAACTCAACAGAATCCTTCTGGCTACATTGACTACAGAGGAAGGGGCATGACAGCTTCAGGGATATCAGCTGTAGATCATTCGGAATAGACTAAAGTAGACTACTGGCCTAGTCTATAGCCATCAGAGGGAGATTCATGCTAAGTTGTTGGATTCAGATGTTTTGAGCAGAAATCTTTTTTTTTTTTTGTAACCAGGATCAAACTGATGATCTTGCGCTTGTCAAACAGATGCTCATGCCACTGAGCTAAATCCCCAGCCCTTGGATTCAGATGTTTTGAAAACTAAAGTGACAACTTACTGATTGTCTGAACGTGGGATATGAAGAATAAAGCAACAAGAGAATTTAACTTTTGGTCTAAGCCATTGAAAACTGGTATCTACTGACAGAAAGCTATGGAAGGAGCATGTTTCTACAGAGTGTAGAGTAAATTGTCCTCCTTTGGGCAGTTAAATTTGAGTTGTTTGTTGCATAGGAAATCGATTATTCAGCAATTTGGGATTCCCATGTACAGAGACATGACACAATGAGGCTACATGATGAAGGAACTATGGAAAGAGCAAAGACTCAGAACCTGAACATTTGGAGGAGAATCAACCAGTTAAGAAGGATAGGCCTGTGGGGGAGGAACAGGAGAGCCTAATGCTCCATGAAGAAAGGAGTGCCAAGCACAAAGGTCAAGACCCTAGAAATGATTAAATATGCCAATTTGCAGGCCATTAGTAGCCTGAAAAAAACAGATGTAAGAGGGACCTTTGCACATACCTTGCTGTAAAGGGTGGAAGATGGGGAAGAATAAATATAAATTTGATACTAGGGGTAAATAAAACAGGTAGGAATAAAACCTTCCAGAGAGCATCATGTACCTGAGAGACTCTGGAGGTACCAAGGAAAATGGCAAGTTCCAGGTCCTACTCTAGACAGCAAGGATACATAAATCTGAAAATAAGCTGTCTTACTATAGGTTCTCACTGGGGCTTCTTTGGGGAATGGACTCTCAAATGGTAGTTTTGTCCATTCCTGAGGCCCTCATGCAACACTAGCCTATCTTCAGGGACGACTGACCCATGAAGATGCTTAGAAAGTAAGAAAATGGTTTTGTCCATGTTGGAGCCAGGAAACCTATGTTTCATCTTCTAGGAACATGTGGACAGGAAAGACAGGGCCTTTTGCCACAGAATAGGACCATAATTTTTTAAATTTTGTTTTTATATTCATTTCTATCAGGCTCCCCTAAAAATGGGCAAATTCCTTCAAAGTGAGGGAATTACATATTTATACACTAACACACAAACCTTGTTTAGATTTTCAAGGCAGAAAGCATTGGTGGATTTAAGGATTTGTGTGTTTTCTCCATTAAACTGCCTTTCCCTCTTATGAACCCTTACATAAATAACATTGGAGGAAAAAGCACCCCACTCCCCAAGTAAGGGGTTCCAGAGACACTCCTTATTCCCTCTGGTTGGGTATAGGTTGTATTCAGAATAGATCACATTTATGTCTGTAAGTTCATGGTGACAAATTAATGTACTACATCTCAGATTTCCTCACTCTTATGAGCCTTGAGGCTACTGTTTTTATGAAATAGCTGACTTGCTTTAGTGTAGAGACACACTAGAATGATCTTTTTACATTTTTCTACAACAAAAAGACAGAACACATGGATTACCACAGCTGACACTATGTATTCCTCTTCATCAATATGCTCATCATAGTAATGTCCAGTGATATAATGCAGGAGACTACAGGTGTCCCCTGACACCCAGCTCAGGAAATACAGCCAGTATCCTTCAAGCAGCTTCTTCATAAGTTGGTACTGGTGCAGCCTCATAAAACAATATAGGAAAACTCTCTGTAATCCATGCAAAATATGAAAGTAAACTAAACGTTACGAAAAATTCTGGAACTCTGATGTTTGAATCTAAGTGATAAGGAAAGCTGAAAAACCACAGTCCAAAACATTTCCAAGAGAAAACTACCATGCAAATAAGAGCCAAACTGGATACACTCTAAACTCAGACCAAACACTGGGAGTTAAGAGGAACTGTTTCACTGTTTGTGTGGTGAATTTTAATGTATTATTCTGTGACCATCCTTCTTCACACACATGACAAAGACAAATAGGAGAACAGTATAAATACAAGATAGAAAAGAATTTGCCTTTACTGAGAATTAAATTTCACCCAGGAGGCAAAACTAAGTGGTTGGTGTTGGGGTGTGGTGTTTTGGATTAGTTTTTTTGCAGAAGTATGAGGCCTAAGAAGGAAGTAAAGCAGGGCCTGCGGGTGTATCCCAGTAGTAGAGCACACGCTTAGCTTTATGAGACCATGAGTTCAATCACTAGCACTAAAAATGAAAAAGAAAGAAGAACAAGAGGAGGAGGAAGAAGGAAAAGGAAGAAGAAGAGGTAGAAGAGGAGGAGAAAGAGGAGGAGGAGGAGGAGGAGGAGGAGGAAGAGGAAACCCAATTTTCTTAGTTACTTTATTGTCACTAAGACACAATACTTGACATCTACAAGTTAAAGGAGGAAAGGTTTGTTTTGGGTCACAGTTTACTGAGGTTTACACCCATAGTCAGATGGCTCCAAGGTAGGCTGGTATGGTAGAGAGAGGAGGCAGGGGACAAACAGTCATGACAGTCCATGACTAGCAGGAAGCAGAGTGCTCTCAGGGGAGCAGGGATATAGACCATGCCCACAATAACCCACCTCTTCCTACCATGCTTTACCTCCTAACATCACATTCACTTACAAACACATCAGGGGATTAATCTAGTCATGAGTATAACAGTATCATTATGTTTCTTATGGCTGTGGCAAAATATCCAACACGGAAAGTTTAAAAAAGGAAATATTTATTTGGCTTACATTTTATAGTACCTTCAGTCCATAGCTGCCTGGTTCCAGGCAGGGTGGAATGGCAGAGGGGCCTCACAGAGGGGAACATGGCAAGCAAGTGACAGAACATTAACCTTTTTTCCTCTTATATTTTTTTCAGTCTATTTACCCCAAGGCAGGTATAGCATTCACACCCTTAATCCTATACAGAACTATGTAAAACCCATCAGAGGACTGATTTAGTTATCACACACCCTTGATTCCAGGACCACACACTCTGGATCCAGCTACCTGTGGAAAGCACCTCCTCACTATGATTACATGAGGCTTTGGGGGATATCCAGATAGAAACTATAACACCAACAAAACAACCAAAAAAATAAAGCTTGAATTTACCACGTCAAGATGCACTGCAGACTATTCAATAGACTCATGCTTCACTTAAGGTTGTCATCTTGGAGGGCTTCTAATGTAATGTAAAGAATCTTACATTCTTTTTCAACTTGCCAACATTTCTTCTGAAAACAACTTGAACTTGTCTACCATCCTCCATGAAGAAGTTAACTCCCAGAAAAACATTGAACTCCCTGAGGACTGGTTAATTGATATCTCAAAATGATTTCCTACACCAAGACCAGGACTTGGATAACAAGTGGTATGGGGACAAAGCCAGTCACATCTGGCTACCACCATTCCATTTTAGAAACCTGACCATGAAAATGCCAAGTGGGAACTCAAAGGTAAGAGCCTTCCTTTGGCAAAAGGCCTCTGCCTCCTGAAAACTGACCTATATCAGATGGTCATATAATATGTTTACAGGGCAGCCCCTTTTTCTATGTTTTACCTATATCTAGCTCTGTCAACGAAGAAGCTGGGGAAAAGGTGATACTGAGGAAACAGGTATGTGTTAAGGCTACAGAACCATGTTCCCTTTCAGCTTGGCATTCCAACTCAGCCTCTGCCTTGTTGATTCTCTAGCGTCAGGATTAAACTGTTTCCAGGGGAATCATGCCTATAGAAATAACTGAAAATCATACAGGGAAGATCTTCACATGATTTTAGGCAATGAAGAGAAAGAATGCATGCAGCACAAGATACTTCATATATGTTGCAGCAACCTTGTTAGCAATGTCACCTCTTGGGCTCTCCCTCGGACCCTTCTCTTTAAAAATAGAGAGGCCCAACATCTTATGTTTTTACCAACTTTCTATGCGATAATAAATTTTGAGAACCTATGTTCAGTAAATAGCCAACTAACACACTATTATTACAGTCATTCATTCCCTGTGCAAAATAAATTTGGAAACGAACACTTATCTTTTTGCCAGATAGTGGCCAAACACAATCTGTTTTTGGCATCTTCTATCATCAACCCTATAGCTTGCTATATGTAAAGCAATTTAAGGTTACCCTCAGAAGAGCCCCAGAAGACTTGTGGTATAAAGTGATTACCATTCCTTTGATTAAAAAGAGCTTTGATTTGTAGTAACCTGAGGGTTGATACAACCTGAAGTAAATAAGCACTGTCCTCTTGTTTGAAAGATAATTATAAAATCATTTCTCTCTGACAGTAGGAAGTCTTGGGCTGGGGATTTAGCTTAGTGGCTTAAGCCCCTGCCTGGCAAGCACAAGGTTGTGAGTACCAAAAAAAAAATGTCTCTGATTCATGATGAAAGAAGGTTCTTGTCTCTGAAAAGAACACAAATTGAATATGTGATGGAACATGGTTACAGGAGTTTGAACTCTCCCATTGGAGCATCAAGGGAGAAATAATTTAACAAGAAACTCTTAATTTAGAGAGGCACCTTGTGGCCAGAATCCCTGTCTCTCTGCCAATTCATCCCTGGTAAGGAAGCCATGTTGGAATACCACAACTTTTCACTTCTCATCATCAGATCACCTGCTTAGTTCTCCTCTTGGTTATGCCAGGTCTCACAAAAGTGGTCTGTTAGCCTAAGCTAACACTTTCACAAAAAAACTCTTTCACAAAAAAACTCTTTTCATAATTAGCATATACCTCAAAGGTTCTTCCTGCGTGGCTCTTGAACAGCAGCATTTGAATCCTCTGCAAACTTGTCAACAATGCCAACCCTTAGACTTTTCTGTAGGCCCACCTATCTCTGGAGGTGGAGGTGTCCAACCATTTGTTTAGCCAGACTGCCAGCATGATTTTGAGCTCACTATGCTTTGATAATCTATGTTCAATGGCTATTAATTAACCTGCCATCATCACATTCACTCCCCTGTACTAGCCACTTCCTTTCCCCCTAAGACTCACTATCAAGGCTATAAGTTTTTAACTACCATTAAGTAACAAATTATTTAAGGTTTGTTTTCAGTCTCATTTTGAGGGTAGGAGATCAGGAAAACGTTGAAGCACTGTCTTGAATAAGGTAGAAAATTTAAGTTTAATTAAAATAATGCAAACCCAGTAATAGCTGCCTGCTGTGAAGTCTACATTTGTACTAACCATTCAGGAGACCTTTGAAAGATCAGTATGAGAGCTACACCTACAATAAATGTGATGTGGCTGCACCTGGAATGTTGTTAAGTTATCTCCTTGTGAAGTGTTAAGCTGCTGAAACTGTTAAGTGAGTGGACTATGCACTTTTAGGATTTAAAGGCAACTAAACTTAAGGTGCTTTGTACTAGGACAATCACTCAAGACAGGAACTCTTTTTAAGAATACACATTGGGGTAGCAATGCAGACAATTCACTTACCAGTGGAAAATAATTTACCTATACTAATCCTGTGTTTTATGAAAATCAGCCCGACTTAGACAGGGCAGATGTGTTAAATCAATTTAGCAAAGCAATTTACTATGATGAGGCTATTAACAAGTCAAAAGGAACATCAGGAAATTTATGCAAATATTTTTAGGAATTTGTTCTGAGTATGCAAATTCCACATAATTAGTTATCATGTTTTCATGCAAAATTTAATTTGCTATAATACCAAATCACACTAAGAATAAGCTAGTTGACATAAAAAGAACTTCATTTTTATGAGTCCAAAAGTGAGGGTAAACTACAGGTGAACCTGATTCCAGCCTTCAAAATTGTTATTTATCTATGGGCCAAACCAAATGTAACAAGAAATGTGAGGGTTCTATGGCTCTGGAAGGTATTTGTATGGATGAAACAATCAAAAGAACTGAAGCAATGTGACACTTGTTTTTGGCTAGACTCTTTCAGCTATCATTAACCAGAGAGTCATTTAGTCTGTCATTATTGTGGAAGAACTCAGTGCTATCATTTAATATTTACCAGAATAACAAAGCCAAATGCCTGTTTTGGAATCTCTTTAAAATCTAATTACATCACAGTCTGTGCCTGCCCCAGGCTGACAGTCTGGGGTAACCTGGGACTTTCAGCATGCTGAATTTTCCTGACTCGTACTGTAGATATCTCCAACTAGTGAGTGGGCTCTCTGCACCTCTCTTGCTGCCAAGGCTCTGCATTTGCCATAGTTTCTGGGAAATAACAGAGTTAGGCCTGAAGTGCCTCCTGGTCACTTGAGCTGCAACCATTCTTCTCGGTCCAGAACAGAGACATTTGTGAGAATCAAACATTCAGTGCTCACACTGCAGAAGTCCTGGGCAAGCCAGCATCACATAGTCACTCTACTATGATCATATTTTCTCTAAAATTCCTAGACTTCAGTCCATTCTTTATGACTGGGCTGAAGTTTTTCCAAGTATATTCCAAATGTCTCACTGGGAATAGGCTTAGCCCTCAATTCTGAAGCTACCAACTAGTTCTGATATAAGCAGTTGCTTCTGTATTCACTATCTACTAAATAGTGAATGTTCCTTCTAGTTACTTCAATCTTTGGTCCAGTGTTTCTTTTCTACTAATTGGAATTCTCTGGAATAAACAGGATACCTTTTACTTGGGAATTCATTTAGTTGCCTTCTACTGCCACCATCTCCTCTCTGAGACAGATCACCTCACATCACAGTTACACTGCCACCACCCTACGACAATACCGTGTTTAGAGCTCAATTCTTGGAAATTCTGTTGTCCAGCCCTGCAACCAGGTGAAGCTCAATCATGGCCATGGTACACAGCTGCTCCTCAAGGGCTCATTGTTTAGGTTCCAGTTTTATAAAAGTATATTGTGCAATTTGCAGGCAATGCATGGTTATAGTTTTGAATATTCATGCTGCAAATGGTCACAAAGCCCTGGGTATTAATATTGTTGTTCTATAAATTCGAATTGTTAAGCATTTTGCATTTTAATGTTAAGAATAGAATGATGAAAGATTTTAGCAACATGTGTTTAGTAAAAAGAGGAAGTCAAAGCTCTATAAAAGTGGAGAGAATGCTTCAATACTTGAATATCACATCTATCTCTTAGCATGAAAAGATGACAGATGTGGTAGAGTAATTTAGTAAAACTGAACAAACAAGAACAAGGAGGGAAATAAATGCCTGGCTGCCATACATCTAGTTTCTTGGTGAGGCTATTAAAAGCACCTAACTTCTTTTTAACTCAGCCATCTTCTTGCTACATCCAAGCTTGATGGTGAAATACTCCCTAGCCATATATTACATGCTTCAATCTTTTCCTCAGTTTCTGTCTTCAAACAAAACGCAACGTAACGAAAAGATAGAGTGACAGCCAGATCAAGCCCCAATTCCAAAACAGTTCTCCACAGCTGCTAAGTACTATTTTCACACTTTAAAGAGGCCTTGTCTTAGCCCAATATTAAGTTTAATTAGCTGAAACTTTAAAGTGATTCTGCACACCTTATTTGATATAAATAATTTCTCCTATAAAATTTCCACAGATAGCTAATTCTTTTATAAATTTAATGCTTTATTTTACAAATCATTTTATAAATTGAATACCTAATTCCTCATTTTTATAAGGCCCACTTCATGTGTATGATGTTAGCTAAGCAGAAAGTCAGCAGATTTGATAAGACACAGTCCTTCCAATCTGTAAATACACCAGTAATTAAGTGAATGAATATTTTAGTACCACTGTGTAAACATTAACCTGTCAAAGCTGCCACTATCACTCAGAGTGGGCAAAAGCATAGACACAGAAAAGTTATAAAAAAGCTAAAAAAGACAGACAATTTACAATAAAAAAGTACCATCCCAACTATGATTGAAATT
This sequence comes from Dolichotis patagonum, assembly GCA_004027295.1. Classification (NCBI taxonomy): domain Eukaryota; kingdom Metazoa; phylum Chordata; class Mammalia; order Rodentia; family Caviidae; genus Dolichotis; species Dolichotis patagonum. The sequence continues at coordinate 29,407 of PVJX010013795.1, forward strand.
CAGTCACGTGTAAAACAAGAAGAATAATTGTGTCTGCACTTACAGGAAAATAACTGGAAGGCTCTTATTATACGATACTTTATTTTCAACACTGTGCCACAAAATTTGTTTGACCATCTTTTAGATTATGCTAATCAAACAAGAACTTCTGTCTCCACTTTACCAAAGAGAATTCTGAGTTTAAAGAGTTCAGGTGATAATATTTGACTGGGTAGTTGAAAACAGAATGTTATACTAGATTACCTCCCAAAGCAAAATTTGAAAACTTACCTTTCTTGGAGTGGTTTTCAATGCTCAGTCAGAACATCCTTTGAAAAACTATAATTTAGAATCTGCCCTGGGCTCCAACAACAGGACACGTACCAACTAGAAAGGCTTGGCCCCTCTAGGTCTGCTCCTTTATAAGCTGTGGAGGTGTGGCCAGATTGCTGGTTGGTGAACACAGAATGCACTAGGATCATCTTGCTAAAACAGACTACTCACTTCACCCTAGAGTTTGATTCAGTACATCCTGGGAAAGATCAGAGATTTGCATTTCTAACAAGTTCCCAGATGGTGTTGATGTTGAAACTGTTTGTCCAGGGACCCACTTTGAGAATTCCTGGACCAGAAAATCTCTATAGCCTCTAAGATTTTGAGTATGGATAGGAAGACTTAATAGACTTACCTCTATACCAGCTGCAAATAAGTATTCATTTATCTGCCTATCCTTCCATCTATTCATTCAACACTTAGTTAACATTTATTACCAGTGTGTTTTCAAATAGTTCCTAATTTGGCTGAAAGTAGGGAAAATTATTTAATATGCAAGACCCTTTACATAAGTTATGTGTATTTGAAATTTAGCTCTATTTCTGTGATTATATGAAACCAGGAAAAATTAATCAAATCAGAAAAATCTTGTGAAATCCTATGGTATCTAGCACAAAGGAAGAAATCAGCTCACACTAGTTACATGGCTCAGTGGGACACAGAAAAATCCACCAATAATACCCCCCTTTTGCCTCTTAGACTTTTATTACAGTGGCTTAGCATCTGTCCTATTTCAGCATTTTGGGTTGCCTCCTTGTTTTGCTTATGAGGGTAACAGAGTCTGATGAAGATAATGCTGCCAAAGGGATACATGGAGTTAAAGAGAAAGGAAAAATGATTGTACACAAACTATATAATGGATTTCTAACACAAGCCACCCGACTATAAACAAAATCCCTCCTTTTGCCATGTTAACCAAGCTCTCATTTATGCCAATGTGCCTCAAGGTACAATTTCCCTGATGTCACCTCATTCTTCAGGGCCAGAGTAGGGGGTCAGATTTGGCAGCAATATAAAAGAATAGAAGCAGTACAACTGTCTGGAGCATGTGACAGAAAGCTAAATTAGATGTAATCAGTGAGCCCAAATCACATTTTTAAACAGCTCAGGCTCTGCGGATACATGTTATTGACCTACCTGTCCGTCCCTACAAGACTGGAGTCATGTGCCAAGCTCAGATTGTCAGAGAAGTATTTGTCCCACCCTGGGATTGGCAACGGCGACTTAAAATTATGTCCCAAGAAACTCCCTAGAATTCCTCTTGCAGATGGCACAAAGGTACCCCCGCTGTATGAGATAGATCCTGAGCTCTAAACAGAAATGATGATTTCAGATTATAAAATGCTTGTACTCACATCCTTTGACCCCAGCAGGTTTGCAAATTACAATCAAAGTTAAAAATGATGACTTAAAAAGACTGGACTGTGTAAAACTTCACCTCAAATTGCCCTAAAATATCAGAAGTGAGCAAGAAACAGGCCTGCTGTGCACACAGATCAGCCCTACCTGATGACTGGCTTAGGGGAATAATGAAGAAACACCCTGTGTTCAGAGAGCAGAGGCCTGAATGGTATTTAGGTTTCTCTGAGGCTCATTTTGTGACAGCCAAACAGACTCACTTTGAAACTCTTTTAAAAATATTTATTTGGAATTACACACACACACATACACACACGCGCACACACACACTACGCAAGCAATATTTTAAAGGTTCCTCTCCAGAAGTAGGAAAGCCTGTTTGACAACCAGTTAAGTGAAACTGCACAGCCAGAATGACTTCTGGAAGATTTCAGCCTCTCTTCAGCCCCTTGCTTGTGCTGCACGGAGATGTGCTTCTGAGACCAAGGCAAGGCAGTAAGGCATAATGGGAGGTGCCCAGGATTTGTTCTAAGGATTTCGTATGGGTGTCCAAAGAAGGCCTGAATTAGCCAAATAAAAGTCCTTTGTCGGAGAGTCAGAAATGAGTTTGATTTGTAATCAAGGATTGAAAAAATACATGTATGTTAAAGCGCTTATTTTTTCACGCATTTTAAAAATTCACTTCACTATTGACTCAGCAAACAGCTGAGCAGTTCTCCTGTGTCCTGCTAGGAGCTACTAGGTAGAATGGTTATGAAAGCAGACAAGGGCCCTGTCCATAGCTGTCACATTTCATTTTTGCACCTGGTAGGAAGGTAGGCACTATCTAACTTCCTAAGTGCAAAAATGGAGCTTTATCATGTATGCCACTTTCCCAAATACATGCAGCTGGGGACACTTAAATGGAGACTTTGCATCCCTAAAGCAAATGCATTAGTCTTTGAGGAAGGATGGATCAGAATATAAGCTTGTGAAGATAGCATTTATATATTCCCCCAAGAGTCCACATAAGTCTGAGAATAGGTTTCCTTCTAACAGAAACTCACTTTCCTTCATAGTACCGGGTCTTTGAGATGATGTTTCCTGAGGGATTTCATGTGCTATAGCTCATTTTTATTATCTCAACCCTCTTTCTCCTGAAGCACTATAGCCCTAGTTGCTATAGCATCAACATGTACCAGTTTAAGAGATGCTGCTTTGCTCAAAGTTATTGGTGGTTATATGCATTGGACATTTGTTATTTTGGAGAACAAACCCCCTCCTTTAGGGGAGTCATTCCTTTCTGCTCATGGTGAGCTATCTCTGCTTGCAAGTAAGGCCTGTGACCTGAATAAAAGCCAATCAGTACATCACATCCCTGGGCCATGTTGAAGGACTCACAAACAAGCATGGGATGCAATCAGAGCCATTGAGGTTTGACTGTGACTGACACGTGACCAGTATCTTCCTTGCACGAGCCTTGGCATAGCACCTTCAGGATTTATTACATCTGCTACCACCACCTGTGCACCTTACACCTTACCTTTTGGCTACCTTCTTCCCTGCAAAGCCTGAAGGACGTGCTTTTACCTGATTTCATCAATATAAAAGATGCTTATTGTGTGTGTTAGAGTCAATAAAGATGAAATCATCCAAATAAGCCCCAGAGTGAAGCTGCTTTTCAGTAATCACAATTAATAAATAAAATCATGCAACCACTTTTTTAGTAAATTCACTCTGAAACACATTAGAAACAAACTATTCAGCTTATGTGGCAGAGGAACAGCAGCTAGTCCAGATACTCTTGGCTGAAAAACACCGAAGCATGCCACATGTTGGTAAAATGGGGACACCAAGGACAGGAATCCTGCAATAATTGATGGCAATAATAGATTCTTTTCTCTAGAGCTATTTTCCAGAGTTTCATTGTAAAACCCAAGATTCTGGATAGTATGCTCAATAACGTAAGAATCTGAGCCAGGCAAAATACATACGTGCAATTCTAGCACACTGGGAAGTTGAGGCAGAAGGATGTCAAGTTCAAGCCCAGTTCGGGCTATTTAGTGAGAACTTGTTTCAAAATAAAGAATTTTTAACAAATCATTGGCAATACAGTTAATTGCAAAGCACTGGGTTCAAGGTCTATTACCACCGCTACACCCCCCCCCCAAATTCTATAATTCAATGCCCTCATCTCCACTGATTTCTATACCATTTCTACTGACTGGTCTGAGTGATGCTTAAAGTCAACAGAGCCTTAGATTCTCAAAACAGAATACACATCTCAAGTGTCAGCAAATCTTGGGAGCTTATTAGAAATGTATGGTCTCACACCCATCTCAGACCCACTGAACCATAATTTAGCCTAGAACAAGGATGGCAAACATTTTAGAGCTTTCAGTGACATAAACAGCCTGCTGGGGCACATGTGCCACAGGTTCACCACCACTGGCCTAGAACCTGCTGCACACAAATGCTTGGTTGATCCTGCTGGTACAGACCTGGGACTTGCATTCCTGGGTAGCAAGGGCTTAGACTTTAGTGTTATCTAACCCTATCAGCCACTCAGTTTTCTGGGAGCCTCTTTAACATACCTATTTCTGGACACACCCTCAAACCCTCTGAATCAGATCTCCAAAAAAGGGACCTGGGTACTTACCAGGGCACCCACATGATTCTTAACTAAAGACAAACATGAGCAGCACTGGGAGCCTAATTGCGAGTGCCAGGCCATGTTCTCAGCTGCCTGCTCTCATGCTGCCTGCATTTGTTGCATAACAGATGGAAGCACACTACTGTTCCCAGTGGGACTATTTCTTTTTTTCCTTTTTCCTCCCAAAAGCTTGCTACCAAATGTTGTGTCCTCAGCATCTGGAATTGTTTTTTTTCCTAAACCTTCTCTATATTGTTAGGTAAAAAGAGGATTTCAGACGGATTTAAATCCCAATACTTAGGTTAAGATTCTTGTCAATTCTGTTAATGTTCTTAGTGTTTTAATAACAAAATATAGATTCATGGACCTGGTTGTTCTTCAGATTGTAACCTTACTGTACAGACTGCCTGAGGTTTTTTAGGACTCACAATATGTAGGCAGTTTGGGTAATGCACAAAATGAATAGAAATGATGGCCTTTTCCATCCAGGACTTAGGAAAACAACAGACAGTAGACAGAAGATAGAAGCCAGTTATGTTGTCTTTGTTAAGATCTTTTGCATCTTTCAATATTAAAGTTGTCTGCCGGGCGTGGTGGCACATGCCTGTAATCCCAGCACTTGGGAGGCAGAGGCAAGAGGGCCGCTATGAGTTCGAGGCCACTCTGAACTTCACAGTGAAACCCTGTCTCAAAAAAAAAATAAAATAAAATAAAGTCTTCTATAATTCTTAGGGCCTTTGGAAAATGCTTAAATATTTTTCCTTCCTTATCCTTCCTAAGACAATAGGGATATTGATTATGAAAGGCTACTCTTATGAAGATGATAAATGAACATATATAACATAGATTCTCAATGGGATGTGACTTTGCACCCCTGGAGACCCTATTGGTTGCCCTATGTAGAATGGAGGGATGGCAATAGTGGCAGACACCAGATAAAAGCCAGTTATGTTGTCAAGGATCCTGTGAAGGCAAAGACAATCTCTGTGGCAAAAAATTATCCAGCCCAAAACACTGGCAGATTGAGAAAATCTGATGTGGACCAAATACCGTCTATATCCTCAGTGCTCAGTGATTATTAATCTGTCCTCCACCTACCCCCAACTGGCCAAGCTACCCAATTAGTAAAACCAAGATGAGAAATAATATTCCTCCACTTCCAAAGCTGTATCCCTTTATCCTAGCACACTGTCTCTTGCTGCCCAGCAGAGTATGGTAATTTTTCCCATTGGTTTATAGGAGGTCTTGCAAATTGTACATCCCTGAATTCACTTACTATCCGCTGTCATTAGAAAAATTTCAAGTAGATAATGGAAAGATCTGAGAAAGCACAAATATACAACCCTGGGATTTTAAAAATCTATTTGATTTAAACAGAGCAACTAAGCCTTCATATGAATTAAAATATTTAAAACAGTATATTTCTAAGAGAAAAAAACACTCAGAATTCAACTATGCAGGCAGAATTAGAAGTCAGTTGAAAGTGACTAACAATTTCAAAATTCTTCTGCTTCTATAACTGCTCCTGGATGCTCCCTAGCCCCGGGTGGTCCTTGACATGCTTTGATAGCCAAAATGTTAAATATTTAATAGCATTAAAAAAGAACACATGATAAAACATGGAAAATCAGACTCTGAGAATGCCATTATGATGTGTTGGTAACAAGGAGTGAAGCATCACCCCATCCAGTCAGTGAGGTTCAGTCCATCTACTAATAACAAATACATGTACAGTTCGAAGGGCACACTAGATTCAGTGCCTTGTTTTTAATTTAAAATGAACATACATTTCAACCTCCAGAGCAGTCCTAAAATACCATTATATTCTTGGAAGTTTTCACAAAAGGAAAAAGTTGTAGCAATACTAATATGACAATATTTTCTCCTTAGGTGTCAACGAGCTTAGAGCAAATAACTAAATATACTTAGGAAATATCCTGCAGTTGGCAGAATTCAGTGTGGCTGAACAGAGTCTGAACACTTGGGAGTTCCTCAGAGAAAATCAGCTAGAAACACAGACAAATGGAAAAAAGGAAGGACAAACATTCTGATGCCAAATCAATCTGAAGCAAGAGACTTAAATCAAACAAAACACAGGTATAGGACTTTATATAATGGTGAAGTGGTCCACAGGACTGCCATTCTGAGAAGTTCCCAAAAAGCTGGAAGATTGCAATAGCCTGACAGACTCAAACCACAGGAAAGATTTAGTACATGGCACTTCGACTTTTTTACCTTCCTCCAGGTAGAGGATGTTGCAGCCAGGCAGCAAGTTTTATGGTCACAAACAAGAGTGAGTGACCAGAAAGCTAAAGATAAGCTGCTTCTTCTCAATGGGCCATCATTTGTGTGTGCATGTGTGTGTGCGCATGCACATGTGTGCACACCTTAACAGCTAATTGGACCTTTAAGTTCAACAAGTGAGGGACCGCAGTGTCGGTGAAGGTAATGACTAGGACAGTACCATGCCCTCCTCCTTGCTCCTAGCAACATGAGAGAGAAAAGAGATGAGGGACTTGAACAGCTTTGGACCATTTGGTGACAGTGACAAGAGCGGTGAGTTTAGAGGCAGCTTCCTCCCCTCAGTGCTGTGAGAGATGAGAAAAAACTGCCAGTGGAGTGGAAAACAGGAGGCTGTGCAAGGTCCAGGAAGGGCCAAGAGATCTCTACATATTTTGGAGGGCAAGATCAGCACCACACCCAGCGCCAGTCCTACTGCAGTCTTGACAGAGTTACCCAGCACAGCTTTAGACTCGGACTTGGACACTACACAGCACTCTGGGTACTAGAGGAATTCCACTTTTGGTTGTGTGTTTGTTTTCTTTTTTTCTATCTTTATTTGGTTTCTTTGTTTTTTGGTTGTTTAGGTTTTTACTTTTATTATTTCTTTTGTTTGTCATTTTTCTCTCTCTTTTTTCTCAACTCAACTGTCTTTTGCTTTTTTACATGTGAGTGAACATTGTCTCTAGTCTTTTGGTTTGCTTTGACATACTTCTACTTTCTCCTTCATTCTTTCTCTCCTCTCTTATTCTTCAGTTTTCCAAGTCTTGGGTGATCTCCCTTTGTCCTTCAGCCTTGTTTCTACTATATTTCTCTTCATTTTTTCCCCTCATTTTCCTCTTATTCCTCTTAAATTTCCTCCCCAATAAGGTAAAATCACTCTACTAAGGAGAAAGTCACTGCATATGAGTTCCTGGTTTATGTTATATGTTGTTATATAACTGTAGATCTTGCTTCTATGGTTAAAGTTACCAAATTAATATTTACTACTTTGTCAGTTTCTAGGTTGTGCTTGATGCTGTTGTTGCTAATTGCTAACTACACTAGCTAGGGTGTCATACCTGTTGTAATCAGTTGTTCTTCCTTGTATGACAGCACTACAACCATCTGGAGTCATAATCATTACCATAGTTGAGTAGAAAAGGCCAGGGTACTGGGCAAAATAAAAGTTACTACTTTTCATCCTAAAAAGCTGGCAAAGAGGATCTTGGGATAAACTCAAAGGCCAAAAGCCAGCTACATCTAGAAAACATGTCTAAACAATAGTTATTTCCTAGGGAAGCCTTGGTACTAGTAATATCTATCATAAGCAATTTATAAGCATCAACACAGAAAATGAATTAAAATTTAAATGAATATAAAATAGCAAGACAGAAGCAAAATGTAGCCCCAGATCTCCAGCTCACCCAGGACAAGTCCGGGAGACAAAAGGGTAGTAAAATATCAGAAGCAACCATCCTAAATTTTCTGCAACGGTATCAGGAGAAAGCAACAAAACAGATGAATGAGGCTATATAGAAAATCAGATCAGGAAAAATCTCTCAGGTAAAAAAATGATGAAAAACATAATGAAAGACATTCTCTGTGAATCTAGAGTAGACACAGATAAAAAAAAAATAGAAGCAGTTAGGAAAAATGATGGAAACCATGAATGTTCAACATAGAGAAATAGAATCCATGAAACAGATTCACACAGATGTCCAGGAGATAAAAACTCTACTGAAATGACATGCAGCCAAATGAACCTATCTCAGGACAGAATATCAGATTTAGAAGACAAGATTGTGGTTAGTGATCACAAAATGGAAGATATCGAAAACAGCAAGGAACCTTGCAAAATCAATCCAACAGATGCCAGATGATACAAAGAACAACATAGATTGATCAGGGTCAATGAAAAAGCAGTAGACAAAACAAACAACAGAAAAAACCTGTTCACAGAAGCAATGGCAGAAAACTTCCCGACAGAAAAAAGAATTCAACATACAGAGAAGTGAGGCATACAGAACTTCAATTAACCATGACAAAAATAAATCTACAGCAAGGCATATAATAGTTAAGATTCCAGGAATTTAGCACAAGAACAGAATATTAAAAGATGCTAGAGGAACAAAAGAAACAAATCATCTGAAAAAATATCCCATCAGAATCACAGCAGATTTCCCAACACAAACTCTTAAGTCAAAGAGAGCTTGAAGTTAAGTATTTCAAGCAATAAAAGAAAACAACTTCCAGCCCAAACTGATTTACCCCACAAAACTATCTTTCAAAATTAGAGAAATAAGATACATCCATGATAAAGAACAGCTAAAGAAATTCATGAGCATCAAATCAACTATCCAGAATGTTCTGAAGGATAATCTGTAAAGAGATAAGAAAGATTACAATTCCATAAACACCAATAAAAAGAATCTACCAGGCAAGGCAACCCATTAAACAGAGGGGAAAGATAATCAACAACAGGAAAATAACATGACAAGGATAAATCGATACATGTCAGTTATAACTATCAATGTAAATTGTCTCAACTCATCAATCAAAAGAAACATACTAGCAGAATAGATCAAGAAACAAGATCCAACAATACGCTGCATTTAGAAATAGTTAACAACTCCAAAAGAAGTTTATTGACTACAAGTCAGAGGGTAGAAAACAATACTGCATGAGACAGAAACCTGGAAAAACACCAGGGGTAGCTATTCTATTTTCAGACAAAGCAAACTTCAAGCTAAGACTGATCAAAAGAGACAAAGAAGAGACATATTTATTAACAGAAAGAGACATATTTATTAACAGAAAACTCCAAAGGAAGAGATAACAATTATAAATATATGCACCAAATACTACTGTGGCCAACTATACAAAAAAAATATTAACAGACTTTAAAAATCAAATAAATACTAACATGATTGTAATAGGGCACCTCAATACCCTATTGGCACAAATGGATCAACTAGACAAAAAAATCAACAAAAAATATCAAAATTGAACCAAACCTGTGAACAAATGGATTTAGTAGATGTGTACAGAGTGCTCCAACCTACAGCATCAGAACACACATTCTTCTCACCTGTGCAAAATAGATCACACACTGGCTCATGGGACATGCTTAAATAAATGCAAAGGAATTGAAATTATCCTATGCATATTATCAGACCACAGCACAGTGAAATTTGAAATCAATGGCAAAAGAAACTGCAAAAAATACATAAATACATGGAAATTAAATAGCATCTTTCTGAACAACCAGTGGGTTACAGATGAAATTAAAGAAGAAATTAGATACTTTTACAATTAAATGATAATGCCAGTACAACTTACTGGAACATATGGGATGAAATGAAAGCAGTGCTAAGAAGGAAATGTATAGCAGTGAATTCCCACATCAGGAAAACAGAGAGAGCTGAAATAAACAACACAACGTTGAACCTCAAGCGTCTAGAAGAAGGAGAACAAATTAAGCCCAAATCTCATATAAAGGAGGAAATTACAAAGATAAAAACAGAAATTAATTCAATGGAGACTAAGAAAACAGTACAAAGAATTAATGAATCAAAGTTTGTTCTTTAAAACATTAAAGAAGATTGACAAACTCCTAGACAATCTTACCCAAAAAGGAAAGAAAAGATTCAAATCCATGCAAAGAAGAATGAAGAAGGGGCTGGCCATGATAATACACACCTGTAATTCCAGCACTCAGGAAGCTGAGGCAAGAGTATTGCTGCGATCCTGGGCTAAGTGAGTTCAAGGCTAGTGGCGACACATAGAAAAGGCCTGTCTCAAAAACAAGCAAATAAATCAAGAGTGAAAGGAGAGAAAATCAAGACAGATTCTCCATAAATCCAGATCATCAATGCCTACCTTGAGAATCTGTACTTGTGAAAACACAGAAGAAATAGAGAGATTCCTAAATATATATGCATTACCAAACTGAATTAAGAAGATATAATAATTCTAAATAAATCAATAACAGAATGAAATTTAAGATGTAATTTTAAAACTACAAAGAAAAGCTCATTTCCTGATGTATTCAGTGCTGAATTCTACAAGAAATTTAGAGATGATCTAATGTCACTACTCTTCTCTTTAATGAAATTGAAAGGGAAGCCATACGTCCAAAGTTATCCTCAAAAAAAAAAAAAAAAAAAAAAAAGCATTACCCTGATACCAAAACTAGAATAGGATCCAACCAAAAAGAGAGTTACAGGCCAAAAGCCTTAATAAGATACTGGCAAACAGGATGTAGCAAATCATCAAGATTATACACCATGATAAAGTAGGATTCATCCCAGGGATGCAAGGATACCTTAACATACTAAAATCAATAAATGTAATACACCATAATAACACGGTGAAGGACAAAATATTACATGATCATCTGAATAGATGCAGAAAAAGCATTTGACAAAATCCAACACCCATTCATGATAAAAAATAACCCTATGGAAAATTGGAATACATGGTCTTTATTTCAATGTGATAAAAGGTATCTACGATAAACCAATAGCCAATATCATACTAAAAGGTCAAAACCAAAAGCTTTCACTCTAAAATCAGGAACAAGACAAGGATGTCCACTATCACCACCCTTGTTCAATATAGTTCTGGAAACATTAGCAGTTAGACAAGAGAAACATATAAAAAGAATAAAGATGGGAAAGAAAGAAGTTGTTAATTATTCACAGATGATATGATACTGTGCATATACAACCCACAAAACTCCATGAAAACACTTCTAGATTTAATTGCCAAATTCAGTCCTGTAGCTGGATACAAAGTCAACACTCAAAAATCAATAGCATTCCTGCACATGACAGAATAATTAGGGAAACCACACCTTTCCCAATAGCATTGAAAAAATTGAAATGCTTACAAATCAATGTAATAAAAGAAATATAAGACCTTTCCATTGAAAACTATAGTATTCTGAAAAAGGAAATTGAAGAGGATATCAAAAGAATTGGAAAGATATCCCTTGATCTTGGGTAGGAAGAATAAATGTAGCAAAAATGACCATACTCCCAAAATTGTTATATAGATTTAATGAAATCTCAATTAAAATACCAATGGCATACATCAAAGAATTAGAGAAAACAATCCTAAAATTCATTTAGAACCAGAAGAGATATAGAATAGCAAAAGTAATTCTGGGATTACCACAATCCCTGACTTGAAATTATATTACAAAGCTACAGTGATATAAACAGTATAGTACTAGAAATATCCTGCAGTTACAATGAGCCTCTTAAAGAAAGAGAATTAAAAGGAACTATTTTTTTCTTAACAATTACCTTGTATCTTCATTTGTTTTCTTTATTTATATACTTACTTTTATTTTAAAAATTGATATATATTTATCATACATAATGATCACATTCATTAAAGAGAATTTTACTTGTACTTAATATATCTTAATTCTTCTTTTTTTCCATTCCCCTTCCATTTTTGAGCCTTATTTCTCCTCCCATTTACAAAAACTTTGTTTCTATGTTTTCCTGTAATTCTCTCTTTTTTTTCATTTTCTATTATTTGTCTTCCCCTTCTCACTTCCCTTGTTTCCCTTCCCCTTTGAACAAGTACTTATTTCCTATGTCTCAATGTCTGTCCTTCATTGTGCTCCTTATTTATCCTTTGAGATTCTCACACAAGAGAAACAATGTGATATTTAAACATGTGTGTCTGATTTATTTACTTAAGATTATGGTTTCAAGGTACATCCATTTGCCTAAGAATTGAATTTATCAAAAAGGAACTAATTTTAAGGAAGCATTTAGAGTTTCATTTAATTATTTGCTCACCCACATATATGGCCACTGAATCTCTATTAAATTTCAGAAAGCAGACTCAAATTTTCCACCAAAAGCTGAAGAAGCATAAAGAGTATCCTGAGGCTGCCCAAGATGCAGATATGGTGTCAAGAGCCACCAGATGTGCTTTGACCTTCCAGTCTAGTTTTGTCTGCTCCCTTCATTTCATCAGTCACAAATCTATGATGTGTGTGGGTGTGGGAGGGGATAGGAGTACCGGGGAACATCCACATGAATAGTGGAGTAGTGGCAAGGGAAGGGAAGAATGGCTAGGGAAACAGAGAGGGTCTACCAGGCATGCTGTAATAATTTACAAGTTCCCAGCTGACCTAGGAAATGAGAGAAAAATAGAGATGCATTTGGAAGAATTCTATGTAGAATTTGGCTACAGAACATCATGAGTTTTAATAAAGACTAGCCTAGTATTAAGAGGAAAAGAAAATAAGTCTGATGAAGAGGAGTGAGAGATGGTGTATTAGCTAGCTTTCTTTTTGCTAAGACAAAATACCAGATTCTTGTAATTTGAAGGAGAGGTTTAATTTGGCTCACATGTTACGGGGAGTCAGTCCATGGATAGAGGGCCCCAAGTAAGAAGTATTACGGTGGAAGAAAAACAAAAGCTGCTTATTTTATGGTAAGTAGCACAGGGTAACAGCGTCAGAAAATAAAGATCCAGGGACCAGATAAAGTCCCCAAGGTTATGTCGACATCACTTCCCTAGACATACCCACAAGTATGCTGCTTGGGTGGCTTCCAAACCAATGAAGCTGATATAATCAGGCTGAACTGTTACAGATGGGTAAGGCCCTTGGAATGCAACAGGAAGGCTGTATCAGTTGAACAAATGAGCAGAATATAACCATTCAAATAGTCAAAATTTATACTAGATATGTGGGAGAATGTTTTTGGGATGGCACACTGCAATACTATTTTATTAATTAATATGTCTGCCAAATCTAATTCTGGGACAGATTATGTACATTTTGTAACTATTGAACTCTACAGAATTTTGGAAATGTTAAAGAATACAAAGGATTTGCACATACTGTCCTTCAAATGTGGGGAAAAATGTTGGGCCATTGTCTATTCAGCTTCATGAAATCACCTATGAAATTTTTTATAATCGGAAATCTGAGAGAGTCTCTCCTGATTTACTGGTTTAGGACAGGTCTGAGGAATCTGAGATTTTTTAAAAAAGATTTTCCAGATATTCTGTAACCATGACTTTTAGCTGTAGAAGCCAGTGGCTAAAACACAATGAAAAATACAGATAATATACTGAGCATTATTTTCCAGGTTTAGGAGGCAGATGTAGGCAAGGAATCAAATTTTGTTTTTATTGTACACATTATTAATTAATTTTCAAAAACATAGAAGATTTGTGTTGCCTTTTAAAATTACATGTCGTGGCAAGTACATGATAAAATATTAGTAAAAAGGACAAATAATTTGCATGTCTCTTAATTATAATTTTACTTGATGTATGCCTTTTTGCCTCATATAGTATTAGTGACGGTTAAAAATACTGAGCATGTGTTCTGTGCAAAGCTCATTTGACACATGTAGATATGTACTCCTACACCAGTTAGTCATGTGTTATTGTCCTTTTTATTTTCTGTGTAAGAAAATTCTAGGAGAGAGACAGAGAGAAAGAGAGAGAGAGAACATTTAGGTAAACAATAAGCTACTTTAATTGTCCTTGAGTGATACAGGTATTTTCCCATTATAATTAATATTCTTGTGCTGTACTAATTAAGGTTTTTTTCAATTCTTGTCTGAATATAAATATTTATATTCTGCCTTTGTTTGCTGGAAGGTGATAGTAGTTTAAGACATCTTTGTAGGGAAGGTAAAAGATGAATAACAAACAATTGACTGATTTTTCTAAAGTTTTGCATTAATGATTAAACAGAAGCATCTGATGACTTACTTAGCAACTTGAAGACAATAAAACATAACTAAACCTGTCAATTAGCATTGTCATCTTCTCTCCTGACAGAGCTTAATGACATCTGCAAAATGCAATTTCCAATCTGGAGCTCTTTGACATTTTCTATTTCTTCCTGTGCTTCTCATCCCTTGCTCCATTTATGACTGAGAGCGGCGGCATGTTCTAGCCCACAGTGGCAAATGCATCACCTGCTGTTGAAAAGAAAGCAATTACTGTGTCCTCACTAAATCTTGTGGACAACTTGGATCTTGCTTTTTTCACATAAGTGCATAAACAGCCAGACCTGGACTGGTTTCAAGTGGCTGAACCTAGCAGCTGGGCTGCAGTTGATGTCACCTGAGGTGCCTCTTAAAGGCGTGGAGAGCTGCCAGACAGGATGCCTTCCAGTAATGATGTTCTCACACACAATGCAATGACTGGGAAGATAGCATCATGCTGATTTTCCTTTCCTGTTCTCTTGGTTTGAGGAAGAAGTGACTGGGCAGATTGTATTGTTTCTCAGATGGGGTTCCAGCTAGTGGGGGTGAATAACATTGGCAGAAACCTCAGTCTCTCCACCTCTTCCCCTCCTTGACAGCTATGTGCATCTCATTTGTCACTTGCGTCGACCTCTGTGTAAAACAGTCATCTCTCAGCTGCTAAGAAAGAAGATCCCAGGTGACAGGGCGGTGTTCCCTCACTTGGGGAAACCTCAGAGCATCACACTGGAACTTTGTATCTAATGGGGATACTAATTGCTGCTAAGCTTTTGAGTCCAATGCCCTGACAAAAATGAGCTCATTGTAGCATTTCCACTGGATTGATTGATGGATTGATTGATAGTTATTTTCAGAACTGGGGGTGGAACATTGCATTTACATTGAATAACATCTCCAGCCGCTTTCCTTATTGATTTATTTATTTTATTTTCACAAAGGATCTTGCTAAGTTGTCTCATCTAGGCTTGAATCTATAATCTTTCTGCCTCAGCCTCTGATAGTATGGAACTACAGACACATGCCAAGTCTTCTTAATTCTTTAATGCATCTTTGTTTCATTGTGCTAAAGAAATTTTCTTACATCATCAAGCACTAATGAAATATCCCATTCTAAATAAATATTACAAACTTTCATTAACTAGGATCGAACAACCCAATGTATCTAAGTAACCAGAATCAGGTAGAATACCCCATAAAATAAAAAAAGGAATCAATGTTCAAGAGCATATGATCATTGTAGCCCAAAAGGGCAAATGTTGGCACTTCCCTTAGGGTCAGTTTTCTCAATGGCCCAGGCTCTATCTAGTGTCTTTTACTCAGAATGAATTTTTAGAATACTGACCATGAGACAGTAATCATATGGTTATCAAACAAATATATTATTTGTATGCCCATGCTTAAGGTTGGAGTATTTTAGAAAAAAATTCTACCATACTTAAAAACAAAAACAAACAAAACAGAAAAAAAAACTTTCAAACTTTTCAGGAGTTTGGAGCTCATAATAAAGTAAAAGGAAATTTGTATTTTCCCACATGCCACTCCATTTAGAATGAAGATTTAAGTGCTTTACCTACTCAGCTATTTTGGGTAAACCTTCACCAGGAGGGCCGTCCATCACAAGTGGGTGACCAGAGGTGGGAGCTCAGTGACCTGCTCAGACTCAGACAGCAAGTCCATGTTCAGGGCAGGGCAGATTTCAGGATGATGAGCTGAGCTCTTTGCAAGTGAATCCACTGAGGCTGGGGTTGTCCCACCTGGGCGTGGCTCTCAAAGGTGCTCTTCCCTGGGAAAATTCTGGTTCCAAAAAGCAGAGATTCTAGTAACCAGCAATGGGATGCTTTTCCACTTCTTTCTTGAAATACTTTTGAATCTAAAATTCCCCATTGATTCTCTAAATTTGCTTTTAATGTTCCCTGACAGGATGAGCACAAAGCCTCTACGAATTAAGTCTTCTAGAGTTAGCTTGGAAAGTACAATTTCTATTACTCTGACTAGCAGCTCCAAGAGTTTTATAGGCAATCAGTGGTTAATTCATTTCAGAGTTGCTCTAGGCAAAAAAGCATAGCATGATAAGATGGTAATGTTTAGATGCTTACTTTTTTTTTTTTTTTGACAAATTCTGGGGACTTTGGAATTCGGAGAGGCTCACTAGTCAGCACATGGAAGAGCAAAGATTATGGAGTCACTGAGGGCAGAATTTAAAGTCCTACTTGGGGTGTTTAATATATTAACAGTGAACATTAATGTTCTCTGCTTTCTTCCATGACTAGGCAAAATCAGGGCCTTGAGGAACTCAACAAATGGAGTGTAGAAGTGAAGCTATGCTGAAACACTCAGTGGTCATCCATTTCTGCAACTACTGTCCACTTCAGCCACACTGTCACTTTCTCAACAATTGAATTACTAGCACAGGTAGGAGAGCTAGCAATTTGCCTTCTTCCCATTGTCCTTACACAACTTCCACAATCATATCTGAGTAAATACTGAGAGCCAATCAGACTGCATTGTTAAACTCGTATTCCAAGACTGTCCTATTACAGAAAACTTCTCAAATCCTTTTTTTTGCCTCCATTTTATTCTTTTTTTTTTTATTTAAAAGAGAATAAAACAAAAGGGGGCAGTACAGAGCAGATCAGAAGAGGACAACATAGGCAACACAGTACTTTACATTAAGTCAACTGGACATCAACAGTATCTAACACCATATCTCTTACTCTGCTATAGTTGAGCATAGTTTCAATTACAATAATATCAAACATAACACAATAGTATAA